>JACXGM010033526.1:0-12252 GCA_016801145.1 Umbra pygmaea
AACACACCAGGCAGGTCCGAGATACTGTTGTGGAGAAGTTCAAAGCCAGATTTGGATACAGAAAGATTTCCCAAGCTTTAAACATCCCAAGGAGCACTGTGCAAGCGATAATATTGAAATGGAAGGAGTATCAGACCACTGCAAATCTACTCTAAGACCCGGCCGTCCCTCTAAACTTTCAGCTCATACAAGGAGAAGACTGATCAGAGATGCAGCCATGATCACTCTAGATCTACAGCTGAAGTGGGCGAGTCTGTCCATAGGACAACAATCAGTCGTATACTGCACAAATCTGGCCTTTATGGAAGAGTGGCAAGTGGGGAATAAGCCATTTCTAAAAGATATCCATAAAAAGTGTAGTTTAAAGTTTGCCACAAGCCACCTGGGAGACACACCAAACATGTGGAAGAAGGTGCTCTGGTCAGATTAAACCAAAATGGAACTTTTTGGCAAACATTGAAAAACGTTATGTTTGGCATAAAAGCAACACAGCTCATCACCCTGAATACACCATCCCCACTGTCAAACATTGTGGTGGCAGCATCATGGTTTGGGCCTGCTTTTCATCAGCAGGGACAGGGAATATGGCTAAAATTGATGGGAAGATGGATGGAGCCAACTACAGGACCATTCTGGAAGAAAACCTGATGGAGTCTGCAAAAGACCTGAGACTGCAACGGAGATTTGTCTTCCAGCAAGACAACGATCCAAAACATAAAGCAAAATCTACAATGGAATGGTTCACAAATAAACATATCCAGGTGTTAGAATGGCCAAGTCAAAGTCCAGACCTGAATCCAATCAAAATCTGTGGAAAGAACTGAAAACTGCTGTTCACAAATGCTCTCCGTCCAACCTCACTAAGCTTGAGCTGTTTTGCAAGGAGGAATAAGCAAAAATTTCAGTCTCTCGATGTGCAAAACTGATAGACATACCCCAAACAACTTACAGCTGTAATCGTAGCAAAAGGTGGCGCTACAAAGTATTAACTTAAGGGGGCTGAATTATTTTGCACGCCCAATTTTTCAGTTTTTTATTTGTTAAAAAAGTTTGAAATATCCAATAAATTTTGTTCCACTTCAATTCAAGTGTCCCACTTGTTGTTGATTCTTTACAAAAAATACAGTTTCATATCTTTATGTTTGAAGCCTGAAATGTGGCAAAAGGTCGAAAAGTTCAAGGGGGACAAATACTTTCGCAAGGCACTGTAGCTGATTCTGAACAAACTCATCTTCAGGGTGAATGTGTTCTAACGCATTCTTGTCAATAAAATGTTAACACAATAGTAAATATTTGACCATTAATTATTTGACATTTTAGAGGAAGCTTTGCTTGCAGTCTTCAACAAATTGCAACAACTGGACTTTATATTGATGGTTAACAGAAACAGATTCTGAATGCAAATCCCACACTTGAAAATAAATCTAGACCATGCTAACCTTCTCTGTATCGATCCAATTTTAGTATATGTGCTGCCGAAGCAAGCACAGGCAGAGCCGCCGGTGCCAGGGTTTTATTTGTGGCCACTTGCTTAATACATGGCCTGTCACGGTAGTCCACCACAGAAAGCTGCCCACGTGACAATGGGCCAGAAATGCAATGTATAATTTTTCTGGCAGCCACCAATAACCCTGCAATGTCCATACGAGTTCAATGTATTTTTTGGAGGGGCTTTGCTTCTGGCAGAGCCCGAACTGTGTTGTTTAAAAAAAAGTCGTTGGTAGCATTAATGTAGAACAAATAGTGCCTGTTTTGACTGAGACGATTTACAGGCATTCAATTTCAAAACCTATCTGTTCCCACTATCAGCGTACTGTACCAAGCAGGTGAGAAGAACATTTAAGTTTGTTTGTGATAGTATTTATGTTTAACCAAATAATATATAGCTAATTTCAATTCTCCAAATCTAGATACTGCATTTTGCCAGACATACTGTAGTTATTTAGCTAGCTCACCTTGTTAGCTAAACCAGAAGAGTAATATTGCTAACAAAGTTAGGCAGCTAACGTTAGACTGTATTTTAATACAACCGTACATCCCAGAATTTCTCCCAAATTACGTTCTCAGGAAACTATTGAAAACCTGAATTACGTTATATGCTAACATATTTAGGGTTTTTTACGTTTGAACTGCACGTTTCGTTATTAGGCTAAATTTGAACTTCTATTATGTTGGCCCTCTACATTACGTTTGGCGGATGTATGCAAGAACATTCCACACATTCCATACATTCCATTGCGTTCGAAATTATATTGCAACATTCACAGTTACGGTAAGGTATGAGAATACTAACGGTTAAGGTTAGGCATTAGATTACTAACAGTTAAGGTTAGGATTAAGGTTAGGGTTAGCATTACAAAAAACCGACAATCGTCTATGTGCAATGTAGAACAAAATACACACAAAGTGCCGGTCTGGATTTGAACTCGCGAACACTGGCATGCAAGTAGCGGATTTAAACACCCGTCCACCATTCCTGACCTCCGCCCTAGCAAAAACTACGTTATTTACATGCTACGTCATGATTTTCATATGTTCATCCTTAACGTTATTCGAGTGTTCATTTAGTTCCCTACAAACGCAATTGACTCTCTCATACGTTCATATTTCACATATTTCGGTTTTACAAAATAGTTCCCTCAGAACGTATTTCATGTGCTTTAGGGCTGTTTTAATAATAGCTAAAACTATTGACTGATACGTTAACATTGCCCTGATACGTTAACATTGCCCTGAGTTAAATGGTGATTATTTTTGGACTATGGTTAGCTAACTTTTTAGCTCAGCAATTCAGTAATATTAGCTAGCCGAATTTGCTAAAGTTAGCTAGCTAGTTTACAGTTAATTCATTATGCCAGAAAGAGAGATGGCTGTGTGTTTGCTTTTGTCCTCGATCTTAGAAAATGTGTGGATCAATTATAATACTAATTCCTGAAAATTTGGGACATTTTTTGAATTTCAATCAAATTTAAACTAAAAGACTTTCAAATCACATGAGCCAATATTTTATTCACAATAGAACATAGTTCTACATGTTCTACAGGACACATGTTTATACTGAGAAATTTTACAATATTATGCACAAATTAAGCAAATTTGATACTACTGTATGTACAGTAGTTTATTGTCTATCTAGCATAGGTGATGCTGCCAATGCCATAACAATGTTCAGTTTAATGTTTCATAATTACATTTTGTTAAAATGTATTTCTTTTATTTCAACTACCACAGAATGAAAATGTCAGAAGGTACTCTGAGAGAGTTGCCAGAGAGGCAGCGCACCCAAGCACAGAAAATGAAAGGGATGGATAAAGAGCAAATAATGACAATGATGGTAGGTTATTTTATCTCTGGGAGATTAATAACCCTGTATTTTCTGTTTTCTGAGAAGGTTACCTCAGCATTCATTAGCCTTTAAAAGACAGCATTGTAAAAACACAGACCATCATATTAATTTATTTTTAACCATGGTTTTAATTTAACAGCTGTTTATGCATCCAGTGTTTTATATAATTCAGAAACATTTTTTAATGTATCTATGTACTTTATATTACAGTATGTTTGCCACCCATTCCCTAAAACATGAAATAGGTGTGTAAAATTTGGAATTGTTCTGCACTTGAAAAAGTATAAATAGCTCTCGAGCAGGCTTTGTACTTACTAACCTTCATTTTATTTATTTTAAAAGAAGTTTAAAAAAAAGAAAGAAGTTATGGTAATTACGGGAGCACAACAGTTGACACTGAAGCCACAAAAAAACGCAACTAAGTCAGCACAGTTAGTAGGATTGTCTGTTTGTGGCATTGCATCTCTTTTTGGGGTTGGTGAAAGAATCCTTTATCCTACAGTAGAGCTGGACAATATGAAAAAAATCTAATATCACGATATTGTTGACCAAATAGCTCAATATCTATATTGCGGCAATATTGTAGGGTTGAAAATTGGTGCTTACCAAGAAATATTTACACAATTAGATTTTTTATAAATAATCATCATTGATGTATATATAATAACTAAGTGGGGTAAAGGCAAACAATAGAAAAGCTAGAACAGTCTGGTAAATTCAGAAAATTACATCACTTTACTGTAATCCAGGAAAAGATAACACTTTTGTCATGTCACGATATTACGATATCCAAAACCTAGGATGATAATCAGTCTAATATCACGATATTGATATAATATCGATATATTGCCCAGCCCTATCCTACAGAATCCTTTATCCTTAATCCTACATTCATAATCTGTTTCTGTCATAGACTGTATATATGGTTTTTATCTCCTGCTCTAGCCTTGCTTGCTATGGCTGAAGGATTAAGTCCCGCCCTTTCATTAGCTTAAGGATGTGGAAATACAGAAATGAAAATATACGGAAATAAATAAATACAGAAATAAAACAATATGGAAATAAATAAATAAATAAATGCAGAAATAAATGATCACAGAAATAAATTGGGAAATAATATTGATTAATAAATGTATAATTTTATATTTGTATATTTTTATGTATAAATATTTTTATTGATACATTTATTCATTTATGTCTTATTTTGGCAGACTTGGTCCTCCATATGAAACAATTTCAAATTGAGTGGTCAATATACCTGCATTTTTTTTCTGAATGAAGAATTGTCTTTACCCTAAATTATTTTATGGGTGATGAGTGTGGGTGTGAAGTTCAAATCTGATGAATACAGATGCTTTTCCTTTTGCAGGTCTTTTTGTGTGCGTGAGATTTAAGGATGGATTCTCTGCAAAGATTTTTTCCATTCTTGACATCCTGGGAGAAGATGAGAGTCCAATAATAAGATTTGACATTCTGAAGCCTGGACAGAAGGTGCTGGCTCGGTGGTCAGATTGGCGGTTTTATAAAGCAAAAGTGGAATGGATGAAGAAAACAAATGAGAAAAAAAGTAGTCACCAGTAAGGAGAAAAGGAGATGCAGTGATGTGGCTGCAGCCAGTATTTATGGTACAGAACGTCATACCATCCATCCCTCCAAGGTTGCCCACCTCCCCCCTCTAATCTCTATGCCACCTCTTTCCCACCTCGTGCATGCTCCACCTAACCAGCAATCTTTTTCCCCTCCATTCTTAATGGTACCCCAGTCTTACCTCCCATGTGCTTCAACTAGCCAGCAGCAATTCTACACTCCATCTTCAGAGGCTCACTTGTCTTCTGAAGTTTTCATGCCTCACAATCCACCGCCAGTTTACCTGAACATGGAACAGCAGAAGGACACCCAACAGCTGAGAAATGTGAGTCCCAGGGAGTCCTTCTTAGGGACTCTACTCTCCTCAACATCCAAAGCACCTTTTGAGAACATGAAGGAATCTTCACCATTCTCAAACAGGCGAGCGCAATCACCTCAAGAAATGTCATCCTCATCTGCCAACCAAATCAATTGATCCAGGCAGTCTACTAAGTGAATATAGGGAGCCTATTGAAAACACAGTCACACCATGGCAGCCATGTGATTCATGTAAAGAGGAGGTTCGTAAACTTATAGAGGAAAATAAAAGAATGGAGGCGATACTCTTGAGTATAGGTAAGTCATGGTTTAATGCCTTCTCTATTCTTGTCTTTTGATCATGCAACAGGTGTTAAAGAGAAAAGATAACACATTTCCACAATTTGTCTGTGTTCATAAATTGCTTGAAGTAACTGTTGGAATGTCTCTTGAACATGGTTGATCTAGCAGAAGTGCAGCGTCACTTAGTTATTGTGCTCTCCCCCAAATAATGTGGTAGAACTCATTGACAATTATCTATGGCATCACATTTATGTCAAAACTTGCGAGCGCGAAAAACCTACCTCCACGAGCAAATTCTATAATTTCACTGGCGCAGAAATTACTCTTTGCACACCAATTCAACATTCGAGTGTAAACAGGCAGGTGTGAGCATGAAACAAAACATAGGGAGAGGAAAAGAATGGCACCTGCGCATATGAAAATTAAGCACCACACACACAGAGCAGCCAAAACACACCCGAGTGTCTGATTTACGACTGCTGGAGGGCATAAGCTCTCGCAGGTAAATTCTGCGCTCGAAGTTGATTTCTACGCGCTCGAAGTTGATTTCTACGCGCGTGGAAGAAACTGACTTTTGACATTTGGGGGCGGAAACCAAGGGAGACATTGGCCCTCCTATGATTGGTCACTTGCTTTCAACAAGGTGACACCTTCATTAGTTACATTATCAGGTAACACTTACTTTCCCTTCAAAATAGCAGTCTAGACATCTTGATCTCACTATTAATCTACTGTAATATCATTCAATTTACATTCAACGCTATAATTATCCACAAAAACTATTGTGTTTATTAACTACCGTATAACCGGTGGCACCTTTATATATGGCATGTTTTTTACACAAGATAAGTGGGGTATGAATAAAAATGACAAGTATAATGACAATTGTTGGAAGGGAACTGCTTCTGGAATGTACAGATGTCACACGATAAAGTGGCACTTTTCATACCGCGGCACCAATCGGTGCATTTAGTTGCCAATAAATGGTCTATACTCGTCACTAGACCACCAAAAAAAAAAAATGGAGATTGCATTTCTAATGCTTCCTAGAGATATGTTTTTTGGGGACATGTATACAATTACATTGGTTTAATATCAGTCTATATGTTATATTATATTAAAACGGCTTTAGGAAAGCAAATAAATATTGTTGACTGTTAAGTCTGCATTCTTCAATCAGTATGTGTCGCTGAATCCTTTGTGAAAGATTTTAACTATTTACACAGTATATCAAAGTACAGTTTTACTTTGCAGTACAAAAATGGGTAATAAACAATGTTTTTAAATCGTCATACAATGTTGTAACCTATTAAAGCTGCTCCCTCAAAAGACAATTTTTTTTTGGAGAGGTCCCCACAGCACCGTGGTGTAGCGGGCTAGATCGGTTGCAGTTATGTAGCACAGTGTGTTTGAAAAGACGTAAAGATTAGCCTTCCTTTGATTTTAGCCTCATTCATCATGTTCTTCTTTTTTCTGTGAGTTCTAACAGATCGCAACCGAGTTAATGGTGCATTTACGGCCACCTATGTTTTGGAGTTTAAATTATTTGTGCCAAGAATCAAGGGGGTAGGCTTTCATCCGGAAGTCAAAGCTAGTATGCAGCGATTCAGATGCTACCAGGCTATCAGCTCACGTTAGCATTCCATTCATTCCATTCAGTTTAGGGGTCACTTTGACAGCAAATAAATTGAAATCAGAAGTGTTTAAAGACTATTTCTCATTGTTTATTTCTATAGAAAAAGGAAAATATAAAGCTCCATTACCTTGTACCTCACGTTATGGCCCCGTGTCAGCCGTTTTTGTAAAAGTATGCTAGTTCCTGTGCCATAACCACGTGACTTCCGGTCGCACAATAGAGAAATTACCGTATTTTCCAGTAGAAGCTCGCAGACAATAGGGTGGGACTTAGAGGCATACAGGCAAAATATTTCTGGGAGTGGGTCCTGACTGGAAGTGGGTCTGGGCAAGGTTAATTCACAGCCCATTTACAAAGGGGTGTCACCAACTGACGCCGCTCAAATGCATCTCGGTGCAATTGAATATATCAAACTTTTGTAGAGTCGGCAAGAACGCGACAATGTCTTTTTATATATGAAGGCTTCGAGTGTAATAGAAAAAAAAAGGAAACGTTCAAATCGCTTAAAACAGACGCGACAGCTGACTCAAACTAGTGATATTGCGGATGTTCCATTGCAGCTGCCATCGTAATTGCCTGCTTCAACCAATGACAGTATAAATCTGCGCTATTGTCATCGTATAAAGCCTGCCTCAACGGTTGTGATTGGTGCCTCGATTTGGAAAAATTGGAAATGGGCTTGAATGGGCTCTTGGCCAGGCTGACTTGCAGAGCAAATCTCAATTTGCCAAAAGTCCGTTGGGGTTCTCCCAGGCTACTGGTGCTAAATACTACTCTTAAAAACACAGAAATTGCATTTCCCATTTTTCCCATTCACTGTTAACACTAACATTACTAGTGCTGAGCCATTTTTGAGCCATCCAGTTGCTGGATTCACTCATGGCAGTCCGTTGATAATGATCCACTACTCATGCGTGAGTAAACTAGTAGGGAAGTTGACCAACTGTTTGCCAATACATGTTTGAAAAGAGGCTACACAACCACATAGCTAACCAACACTGTCATATTTTGGTAGCTTTTCTGCTGACATCTTAACAAGGTAGCTAGCTACAGTAACTAATGTTAACAATACATGTAGCTTAGCTACATAGCGCTTGTGCGACTAACTTCACAGCTTTTAGTCAATTAACAGTAGATACCTTACTCATAAGACACAGATGGCGATAGCTGTTAAATGCACACTTATTAAATCAAAGATCAGTTCATTCAAATGTGTTACATGAACTGTTGGCCGCAGCATAAAGTAGCGACCTAATCTAAACAGTGACTTTGGTTCCAATTTTATAGGTTCCGCTTTTGTGGGCTCCGCGGGTTATCGGGGCGACTTGCACCAGGGGAAACACGCCAGGGACGAGACATCATTGACAACACGTACCCCATGGGCACAAACACACCTTTGTTGGACCAGACAGGACGTGACAAAAGTGCTTTTCAAAGACGATTTACGGTTTGTCTTACCAGGGGTGATGCTCGGACTTGCGTGTGTTGTCGAATGAATGAGTGTTACACCGAGGCCTGTACTCTAGAGCAATACCATTTTGGAAGTGGGCGGTCTGTCATGGTCTGGGGGCGGTGTGTCACAGTATCATTGGAATGAGCTTGTTGTCATTGCACATGTATGTGGAACTTTTTCAATAAATATCTTAGTTGTTGTATCATTTTTTGTTCATACAATTATTTACACATGTTCAGTTTGCTGAAAATTAAAGTAGAAATTGAGGAGTTTTTTTCTTTGCTGAGTTTAGATCACCATTGCAAACTGTAGAAAATGTTCTCTCATGGATACCTTCCTCGGTTTTTGCAGCTTACGTGATGCGGTTTGCAGGCGTGGAGGGCTGGAAGGCAGTTGAATTGAAGTGTAGGCACCGAGCTGAGACATTTAGCCATTAAATGTAACTTAACACAACTAAACTACACCTCTCTTGACATTTTATACTGTCAATAATTGTTTTTCGTAGAACAAAATAGCACTGTTTTTTTTACTGTAGGTACAGAGAAAAGGGATTAATGGCAATGTGTTTAAAAACTCAGTCTCACAAATGTTTTGATGGGTAATTTGGTTACTTACAAATGTGCTTAGAGAGAACCTACAGGAAGGTAGATCTCAGGGAACTGACAGGCCTGGTACATCATATTTCAGTTAGAATAACAATTGTTTTACGTTTTACAGTACTTTTTTTAGCTTAACCCACAGTTTTTTAGTCCGCTTGGGGTATTTTGCACTCTTGCACTTTTTTTTCAACTGCCTTTTATTGTTTAGGGAAATAAGCTGAATAGTAGGTGGGAGTGAATGGTTAAAAAAATAAAAGATCAGGGCAGTTTTAGGAGACAGTATTTTAAGATTATAAAGAATTAACAAATGATGTCTCCTAAAACTGCCCTGATCTTTTTTTTATAATATTGTAAAATATTATTTTTCATCAAATCTGCCAGCAGCCAACACCTTGGTGAAAAATAACTTTCAAATAGTGATGGGGTAGTTATAATGTCCTGACTGCTTTGTGATTAGCTGAAAGCCACTTTTTGGGATTGAAAGTACGAATTTCCTTGCTAAATATGTACATTATTCCAAAGTTTTGGCCACCAGTGTAGTAGAAGTTTAAAATGTTTACAGATATGCAGATATTAAGAGTTGGCACCTGGCTGGCTACCCCACACCTATTGCTTCCTTAGAGACGCAAATACAGAGGATGCAGGGAGGTGTGAAGCATCACCCCTCTTCCTGGACCACACAGGCTGAATGTAAAGACCAACTGAAACCCTAATGTAAAACACCAGCCAATGGACCAAATACTATTATATTTGATGTTTTCCTGACTGTCCCATAAAGGGAAACTTTGGTATACACGTACCACTTTGTTGTTGCACATGTCATGTTTCTCTTGTAATCAGTCATTGCATTATAATTATTTTGGGTTTAATTGCTTAAGTTTTACATTTTCTGGCATTTACACTTATTTTAGCATTTGGCAGTGATATTTATGTAGTTTGGAATTGCATTGAAAGCGTATAGGACTTTATTAGAATCGGGAGATGTGTGGTGGGATTAAACCGTTATTTTGTTTAAGGAATTTATTGGAGACATGCTGCTTTACTGTTAGTTTTAATTTGGGCATCAACAACCTATTTGAAGAACATTTTTTTCATTTGTATTATTAAAGGGTTAATTGCCAAAATATTAAAAATAGTTTTTACAACTATCTGATTATTGTCTCATTTATATCTCTATTTACATTATTATGTATTTCTTAATATTGTGCTCCTAAGCAATGCTTTAAGACACTTATCAGTCAGGACTGAGGCTCAGCGTAGATCGTATTGAGATCTTATTGCAACATTGTGCTTCTCAGATTGGTTTTAGATTAGCCTAATGTAATATCAAATATCAAGCTCATCTGTCTTATCAGAGTCACATAAGCATTTCTCTTTGGTGTCTCTTTATGGCTCCTAAGGGGGTTTAGGAGAATCAATCGAGACATTAAGGATCTAAAAAAAAAACATGATTCAGATCTCTTACATAGTTCTTATGAGACATGGAAAAGGCCTCTCTCTCAACTCTTGTCCTATGGGTGTGTTTGTTAATGTGTGACAGAGCAGGAGGTCAATGGGTGGTGCGTGGGGCAGGTCTGCCATTTGAATATCGACCATACATCTTTGGAATTGAGTCAAATCATCATTCATTTACAAGTTCACAAATTAATTTCATGACAATCAGATTGCTTAATTACAGCTATTCTGATTTACTCATTTCAAACTGTGGAAACCATTGTGTATAACAAAGAATGTGCTCTGCTAGTGAATATTCACCTTTCCAAACACCTGCTGTGGAGTTTGATTAATTTGTGTGAATGTTGTGTGTGGCCATGTAACTCTGAAAAAAACAGACAGTGAATAGCAATCTCAAACATAATAGTATATCAAACATGCACACACCATTACATGCTGTTCTGGACCAGTTAGTGGCTAAGTTAACCAACACTTCTCCATGTGACATTACCATAGATGATGACATTCAAAGAGCTACATCTCTAAATATTGGATATTTAACATCTATCCACTAGTGGAGAACGGCAAGACCTTTCTTACATGCCTTCACAAACTGGGAGGTAAATTACATTTGAAATTGAGATCTGGTGACCCAGCTTTCTTTCTAAAGGAGTGACGGAAAACAATGACCTGTGAGTGAATGTTCTGTGGTGCTCCAGAAAATGACTGACAGGGCAGAGATAACAAAAGAAAGATTGTGACATTGGCAGAATGATAATAAAAGAGACAGGATGAAGGATGGAGTGGAATAGAGAACAAATGGAAAACAGAGGCATTGATCATTTGACACAGGTCCAATAAATAATATTGTTTAAGGCAAAGAGATATAAGTCTATGAGAAGCACAAGGCCAAATAATGAGAAATAGAAATGGAGACAGAAATGGTATCAGAAAGAATAATTTGTACAGCAAATTAGAGAGGTGTTAGAAGAAATAAATATACATGAATAAAAAATAAGTTAATAGGTTAATGATTTTCATCAATCTCTTTTTGGAAAAGAGCAAACTTGATTGGGTTACTTAATACTTCAAGGGATACTTCACCCTACAGCGATCTGGAGGGGCTAGTAGCTTCTACCAGACATTTGTAGAACAGTTAGATATGTTTAATACATGCCTGGATAGTGTAAGAGCAAGATTTGAAATTTTGCGTGGAATTTTCACACGCTGACGTCACGGTGGAAATCCAATCGACTGTGGAGATAGGAAAATGAATGTAGGCATGTATTCGGTCGCAAAAATAAGCATCCCTGTTATACTGATCTGGCTTTCAAACCTACTCTCTTAAAGCTTCGGTTGTCCTTGATTTTTTAAGGTATAGCTTGTCTTTCTGTGATTTTTCGATCAGCCGTTTTAATGCTAAATAGACGAGGTGGTATGATTTTTTCCGTATGTCGAGAACTACAATGCTGGCTTCCTTGTTCCAAGCCCCGCCCACCCGGCATGTTCTCTAAAGTCTGTGAAACATTTCGTAAACAAAGTCGCTGGTAACACAATTGCTAATAACCTAGGATTTACAGATGAGGAATTTTACAAC
>JACXGM010033527.1:0-12252 GCA_016801145.1 Umbra pygmaea
TCATTTTGTACAAATTGTATCTTAATTTTGATTTATCAACGAATTGCCTGTATTTAATAAATAAGAAGCAATTATATAGCAGACAATGTAATAAGGCGCCGGCACAATCATTTGCATTGCATGTGAACTGGAGGGTGCCGAAACTCAGCTTGTGCCTCACAGATTTGAAAAATATAGGCTATCTATTATAGAAAGCTTGGAATGTCTACTTTTAAATGAAACTATTCTAAATGAAAAGAAAAAGGCTATATTTAAGGCTTGGAGACTTAAAATGTAATAGTCAGATAATTAATAATATGATCATTATTTTAGCAAAAATATTTATCTTTAATTCCAATTATGTGAAGCATCACAGTACAGTAGAAATACACATGGCAAATAGAAACCCAATATGGCTGTGGCTAAAAGATAGATGGACAATATTGAACTTAAATAAAGAGTTGATCAGATAAATAAATAAATAAATAAATAAATAAATAATGATTGAGGAAAATATAAAATGTATAAGCGAGTGCTAAATGGCAATATATCAAATGTAATTGGTCTCAACTATTGGTCAGGTAAAGGTTAGGATGGGGGTAAAATATAGACAGCAATAATAAAAAGAAATGTGGGATTGGAAATGATGCATATTTTAGAACAAGGACAATACCTAGGTCGAATACTTAAAGCTGATCCTTCCCATAAAATAAAAGAAATAGGCTACTCTCTGATTATGTAATCCCTATGAAATGTGCATTTCTTGTGTTCATGGCGAGTCCGCATTGTCAACTTCATCTTTGCAGGGACACAGACATTCCTTGCTATTTTTTACACATTAAATATCATTACTTTTGTTGGTTCTTTGTGGCAAGCTTTATGCGTGCGGTCATGCTCTTGAGTGCGGCTATATTACATAAACGCTCATTATCCTGTATATAGCCTATTCAAGTAATGAAATTAATTTCAATGGTCCACTAATGGCTTAAATGAACAACTACTAGTCAACAAGAAAAAAACTTTAGTTGGAGGCAGCCCTTATTCCACATGTTTTTGTACCAGCAGGCCATTCTGAGTGGAGCGAGCGACCCTGAGCAGAATGAGCGAGGGAAGCGGAATATTCAGAAATGCGCTCTCTGCTCACATGCTTTGATCGGAACAAAGCATGACAAATTCAAACACTAGGCTATGTCATTTCCTCCGTAGCTTGAACAGTCACTACATTAGGCATTAAGAGTGTTAGTTGACGCTGTCCATTGATGCTCACTTCATCAATCATCAATCACGTAAAATGAGAGGCCAAGTCAAAAATTTAAAATAATTAAACATACACTGCCCATTATTTTAATCCCATATCAAACCCGCAGGGGGTGCTGATGCTATGACGAGGGGGGCTGCAGCCCCCGGAGCACCCCCCCTTCCCACGCTACTGGACTCTTCATGTATTCTACTATTTGTGTCTTCACCACATGTTTCATATGTAGTGATATTTAGTACATTTGAGTAAGGCGTACGCTCTCTATACTATCTAGCGCGTTCTATGCTGCGGCAGAGCATAGTATAGTATCGTTGTGCACTCACAGAGTTTTGTCATCCAGCAACAACCAGTATGCATGCCTGTTCTATTGGAGTTAAGCATTAAAACTACAAAACTATACAGTCTGACTGGTCTCCCTTCCTCCTACACTGCCATTGTGACAGAATAAACTGCCAAACAATAAGGAACTTGGGACCAGTAGCAGGAAAGGATGCACCCGGTCTGTATGTTCACTGGCAGAAGTTGGAGCAGCCGGGCAGTGAGGGACCAGAGAGAATCAGTCAAAATTCCCCCTAGGAAAGTTATGGGGGGGAGCTATGGCTGTGCGGTTGGCTTATACTTCCTCCTTGGCCTATTACTAGTCATACAGGTCAGAGGCATATCCAGTCCCAAATGGAGCGGCTGGAGGAGCTACCTCCTCATCGTGCACTTGACATAGCAAGAACACGCTTCAAAGTCTGTGAGTGTTAGGGGTGACATTGGAATTGGGCCGGAAACTTATCTTGGATTTTCTTCCATCTTGGATTTTATTTAAAGCACTTAAAACTTATTCCAATAGCAGTGAATATAGGATTTTCACACCATTTGACATTTGGCATCTATGGACCAAGGGCTTTAAAAGTTGTATAATTCATTGCTAATAACCAATTGCAAATAACCAATGAACATGTAGAGGTGTGGCTTTGCAAAAATATCCACATAACTCCCACAACGGTAATGGTATACTCATCAAACTTGGTATATTTGTACTAGGATAATACGATAAAAATGTTTAGTTTTGTTTGTAAACCACATGGGGGCGCAACTGAGTTTTCCAAATTTACATGCTCACCATACTCACCCTGCTTAAGTTAGAGCTATGAAAATACATAGATAAGTTATTCTCCCCACAAAGAACATGTTTGCAATTGTGACTCATTAACTCTGCTTCATAAATTTTTGGTCAATTGTGTATTTATGAAAAATACTTTTAACCCTACTCTTATGGAAGCAGATGACCGATCTTCATGTCATTTGACATTTGTCATCTATGGACCAAGGTCTTAAAAAAAAAGTTTTGCAATTGGGACTCAATAACTCTTTTTAATTTTTTTTGTCATTTATAAGCATAAGTCTACTAAGTTGTAATTGTGCAACCACTGAAACTTGCTTAACACTGGTTGCAATTTTAATTATTATTATTATTTTAATTGCACGAAGTCGGTCAATATATTGCAATTGTACATTTATTATTATTATTATTTTGATCGCTGGGAAATGTGTTTCCTGTCAAAATTGATATTTTTTATGTTTTGTATAGGTTACACCCTTCACTTCATTGTAATGTACAAAATAACCATGATTACTTATGAAAACAGTTAATTTCAGTGTTTTTTGTACATGTTAGCTAGCCAGATTTCCAAGCCATGTCAAATTGAAAGCTTCGTTACGTCGCCTGCTCTTTTGAGTGCTGCAGCACACAGACCCAAACAACCGATCAGTGAAGTCAGGCTGTATTAAACTTAAAAATAACTTTTTAAAGATAAAAGTTAATAATCTAGCCTTATATTTTAAACTGACATTACATTCACAACGTGATTATGAACAAAATGATTTCCTTTACATTTACTCTACAGGAAAATACAGTCCCATTTCTAGAAGAGGGTTCAGCCTGTGTTTTGAAGTGCTTATCAGTTTTAGCTGGCAAGTTAAGGAAATAGGGATGATAATTATATAAACATAATTGTAGTAATGTCACAAAGGATTAGATTTTAAGCAGCAATGGATATCATGTAACTTGTATCCAGAGCTGTCATGCCCATTGAAATGTGCCCCCTCAGATTTTTGAACCAAGTGGATTTTCCTTTGTGGGCACATGTTTGCGTGTGTTGTGCACACTGTGCCCCCTTAAAAGAAATACATGCATGACGCTTCTGCTTGTATCCGTCTTTAATTGGAAGCGAGAGGCTCTGATTCCGAGAGTAGCTAGCCCCCTCCCTCCTCACTTTTTCACCTTCTTTGCGCTCCTGTTTGAAATTGAAGTCTAGTCAAGCAACAACAAATAGATAACAGAGTAGCAGCTTGTTGACAATTTAATTGTGATTAATATGGTCACTGTTGCCAACAACTGATTTAGCTGTATTAATAGATTACTACACAGCAAAAGTAGTAATTTACGAATCAATTGACAGCCAACTCCACATTGCTCTCCATATCTCCAACGTAGAGGATTAAACATGTAGATAGCACACAACTATACTAAACTTGCTCAATTGGGCTACAAATATAACAATACATTAAAGATTTAGGCTATATATTTGTAATTGGAGTGAATTAAATTTTTACATGATCAGCTAGATATCCTGTCTTGACACTGAAAAAGTATTTTATCCTCTTTTGTTAACCGTTGGTAATCACAATGACATTCAAATATTTTTGGACATTTATTCAATGTATAAAATATATAATTTTGTATTCAGCAAAGATGTATTCAGCCCAGAAAGTCACATTTTCACCATGTGAAGGGTTACCACAGGCCGCCTGTCACAGATGTAGTTGTGGTGTTAGCGAGATTGGAGACCAGATGCGGGAGGAGCATTCAAGTTGTTTAATGAACCATAGACATAAAAGCCATGTACACAGGAGCACTGCAAAACAATGGTGCACAGAAACTGCACAACGGATATATATTATACTGTGCTTACCGTGGCACAGACATGAATAACATGGTTCAACTATAAACATTTATTTATGTAGAAGTTGAAGACTCAATCAATAATGAAACTTACAATGAATTACAAACTCCGCACTGACACATGGCTAAAACGCCTTCTCTCCTGACAGGGACAAGTCCACAATAACACGCTCTGAACCTCCGGAATGCTGGGATTAAATAGGCATCTTGATTACTCATTACGCACCGGTGTGGATAGTCAGCCAGTGCACCATTCATGCGCAATGAGTAACCAACAGGGTAGGAAATTAACACCCGCCACCCGCCAAATGCGGGCATTTTTTCACATTGATGGGTAACTTTTCCTAATCTACCAAACACTCTGGCGGGTGAATTGTAGCTACAACATATGATACGTTTTTTATTATTGGGCTACTTTAAACATTACCTGGTTCGGATTGGAGATAAATGCGTTTGACAAATGCGGAAGCTTACTCATTAACAAAGAAAGACTCACTTCTGTCAAGGTGCATATTTGATTGGTTTTCGCAGAGCTAGTCTGTGAGAACTCTAGCCTTGAGCTGCGGTACCATAAACATAGTGCGGTATAGAAGAAAAAAAAATGTTGTTCCCAGTATTAAGCCCGAGTAGGCTAGATTAAGTCAATATAGAAAATATCAAGGACAGAATGTGTCTAATTACAGATATGGGGAAGTTAATATGATTATGACACGATTTTATGTCACCGAAAAAAGAAAAACACACACATACAGTGCGGAATGCTGAACGATCATTGGAAGATTCAGCTGTCACTCAAATCACTTGTTTAGTCTGCGATAATGATTGGATTCTGATAAACGACGCTCTCGTTTTACCAGAGACATTTACACGCGCAATGTCCAACTTCTCAAGTGTAAATTAGTTTATTAACAACGGATTTTAATTCAAGAATCTTACATCGCCATAATATGGTTTCTTATTATATTTAATGTTGTATTAGGTTTCGTTTCATTATTGAAGAAGCACTTGCAGCTTTGAAGGGGGATAATTGGGGGTCAGATGGCTCAGTGGTTAGGGAGTCAGGACTAGTAGTCAGAAGTTTGCTGGTTAGATTCCCGGCTGTGCCAAATGTTGTTGTCCTTGGGCAAGGCACTTCACCCTAAATTGCCCCTGTACTGTAAATCACTCTGGATAACAGTGTCTGCTAAATGATAAAATTGTAAATGTAGTGTTCCTGTACTTACTGTAAATCACTTTGGATAAGACTGTCTGCTAAATGACTAAAATGTAAATGTAAATCTTTTAGCCAATGCTTCAATATTTTTATTAGTAATCCCAGATGTTTTCCAAACAGATTATTAGAAAATGAATTTACAAATCTGTAAATATTGTGGCGTACGTCAGGTGTTAAAACAGCAAAGTTTTACACCTCTCAAAGTTGAAACGGCCTACTGTTGCATGAGTGATTTAAAAGTAGCTGACTAAAATATGGTATTAGGACACACAATTAGTAAACAGATTAGCACAATTTGTCAATCATCTGAAAATTATTAATCTCAGACTTGTCTTCACTAAATGTCCCTTTAGTAATTGACCTATATTAATGACACATGTATTCATAGCGAATGTAATGTATTGAAGCAATATAGAATATGCTAGTGTGTTTTCTTTTATGTATTTGACTTTGGGAAAAGTGGCTGTTAAAAAATTTAAGTGGCTGGTAAAATTTTGGCATCTGTGGCTGGTGGACAAAAAAATTAACTTCCAACCCTGGTAAAGTGCCTACCGCTCTTCCAGCACCCAGATGTCTGCGCCTAAACAAAATATATGCATGAACAGTTGAAATAGTAACACACTAAAAATAGTCCATCACCATCAGGTGAGGGGCCACGACAGCCTTGGCCATCGTGACACCGCCACATATATTGAAATCGTACATTTTATTATTATTATTATTTCACCCAGATTTGGAACTCATTCAGGAATGCCATATTGCAAGTTTTTTTTCTTTCAATTGGACCTTGTGTCCAATTATTGTGCACTGCGCTTGTAAGTTTGAAATCAATCGGTAGTTTAGTTTTTTATTTAAATGCCCTTTTTATGTGGGCATTTAAACTCAGTTTAGTGCCACTGCTGGCTTCTGTGTGAACATTATATAAATAGCATGAGAGGTGCAATACCTTCCAAGCAAACTGCATGCATCAACAAGTTTGAAGAAAATTGTGGCGAAAAGACGAAGTGAGACCATGGATGTAGTAAGAGTGAGACAGTTGCCTGTCATTACATTATTAATATTCTACAAAAAAACAAACACAGCATCAAATCAAGCACTGCAGTCTGCCCAACTGATGCACCAGTCGACTGATGTCCCCTAGCCCACTAGCTGTAGCAACGACATGCCAGCTAGTAGCATAGCTGGCTAAAAACACAGCAATGAGCTCAACATGTCGTAGTCCAGGAGTTGTCTCTGGAACAGCCGATTACCGGTCTTCATTAATGGGCCACTTGCGCTCAGTTGGTATGACCATTGCTTGGAGGTCGACAGCCATAACATACTAATCACTTGGAGGTTTTTCAACAGTGAATGAGCAGCTACGTGTTTTGACTACAAAGGTAAGCGTTTATGATCTAATATCTTAATTGAAACAAACATTTGGCTTATGATAGTATTGTTACAGAATAGAGAAATATAATGTTCAAATTTGACGAAAGGTTTTGCGTGCATCTTCAATGTAGCTATCGGTGATTGTGTAAGCATCATTAGCGTCAATGTAACTATCGTGATTGTGTAAATACTTGGAGGAACAAATGTAAAATAATAAAAATGCTTAATAGAGTAATGCTAACTCTATTCTATTTAAAGCCAAGGTAGTTGTATACGTTTTGGTGCAGTTGTTTGGAAATAATGACAGAAAGATGAGTTACAGCAATGGGTGAGTGGCTGACTGGCTGACTAGTCCATTGTCTGGGCATTGCAACCTGTATAGAGTGGATGTAGCATCATTAGCTTCAATGTAGCTGTTGGTGATTGTGTAAATACTTGGAGGAACAAACAAAAAAACTAAATATAATATGTTGCAGATTCTAGCTAAATCTATACAGAAGCTTATGTTTCTGTTTGTACCTATCATGTGGTTACACATTTTTCGCAACAACAGACGTATTTGTCTGATTCAAAACTTAGCCATAAATAACCTCTATGACAGTGCTGTATCTGGTAAAAAACATGGCTCATTAATTTCAATTCACCAAGATCAATTTATTTATGGTCAGTCTCATTATGAAAATACTTGCCGTTTTTAGTTGCTGTGTGTGTGTGATGTGTTTTAATGAGGCTGATTCACATGCTAATGATGCTGATGGGCATCAACATTTGGCGGGTATAGATAGTGTGGAAGGCGTGGCAGTTCTAGTGTTAAAGGGACAGCGGATTCAAGCTTCAAGGATATTTGTAGTATGTTCCAATAATTAGCAGCAGAGAACAGGAAGGAGAGGCGGCCAGAGGAGGTGCAGGCTTTTGTGTCAATCAGAGATATTTATCTGCTTGAATACAGATTAAGAGAGGGTGTTGCTCTGGAGATTAATGATTTTAGGTAAGGTGGGTTTTTGCCTAGTAGACACTTATTAATAAGATGATACCAGTGTGTTTGTCGCTGGGTGTGTAGTGAAGGCCATCCGATTAGACTGTGGAGGTTGCAGTGATGGGTGTTATATGGAGCATTGGTGACAAAACCACCGAAGTCTTGTATAGGGAGGATGGTCATTTTCACAACAGCATGTTTGGCAGTTAGAGTGAAGTAGGTGTTATTACAGAATAGGAAGCCAATCCTGGATAAAATTTTGGAGGGGAGCTGGTTGATGTGGATCTGGAAGGTGAGTTAAGACTCTAACCAGACCCCTAGGTATTTGTATTTGTCTATGTATTCCAATACAGACCCGTCGAGTGTGGTGATGCTTGTTGGGCAGGCAGGTGCAGAGTGTGATCGGTTGAAGAGCATACATTTAGTTTTACTAGAATTTAAAAGTAATTGGCGGCCACGGAAGGAATGTTGTATGTTATCAAAGCTTTCTTGAAGGTTTTTTAACACAGTGTCCAACGTCGGGCCGGACATATAAATGGAAAAAATGTCTAGGCGGACCTTAATGATCCATGAGGCTTTCTGTACAGCACCTCGAGCCGGACCAGTGAGAGAGAAAAAAAAAATCTGAATTATAGAGTGAGAGGCATGGCTTTTCAAAGTTTTCATTTTGAAGCCTTAAATACAGCGCCACCATGTGTCCGATTGGATTCATATTTCTATGGAAGTGAGGTAATAACACATTGAGAACAATCTAAAATATTAATTACATTTAAAATTTCTTTCTTTTTCATTATCAAAGAGTTTCAGTAATGACATAAAGCATTGTTTTACCAGGTAAAATCCATCTTTTTATGTGAAAATTATCATTTCATGACCCAACAGTTACCGAATGTATCCGGAAAAAAACGAAGCCCTTTGTGTATGAACTGCAAGCCCGCACTTCTGAACGAAAGACAGATGTGAAACATGTGAAAGCATGTCTATAATCGTCAAATTCGTCATTCTTATGAAAAATAAATGTTATAAATGACCAAGATCACCAACTTGATCCTACGTATGTCAGAGATACTTTACAAAACAAATTTGATGTTCTGTCTGAAGAACCGGATAAAATGTCATCACATTGCGTTTTTGGAGAAATACAGTTGTATGCAAACGTTCAAGAACCTCTTACAATTTCCATGATTTTCATTTATAAATAAATGGGTGTTTGGATCAGCAATTTCATTTTGATCTATCAAACAACTGAAGGACACAGGAATATTTCAGCAGTGAAATTAGGTTTATTGGATGAACAGAAAATGTGCAATATGCATCAAAACGAAATTAGACAGGTATATAAATTTGAGCACCCCAACAGACATATCACATCAATATTTAGTTGAGCCTCCTTTAGCAGAAATAACAGCTTCTGGACGCTTCCTATTGCCTGTAATGAGTGACTGGATTCTGGATTAAGGTTTTTTGGACCATTCCCCCTTTCAAAACATCTCCAGTTCAGTTAGGTTTGATGGTTGCCAACATGGACAGCCCCCTTCAAATCACCCCACAGATTTTCAATGATATTCAGGTCTGGAGACTGGGATGACCATTCCACAACATTGTACTTGTTCCTGTGCATAAATGCCAGAGTAGATTTTGAGCAGTGTTTTGGGTCATTGTCTTGTTGAAATATCCAACAATAATATCAACTTCAACTTTGTGACTGATTCCTCTACATTATTCTCAAGTAGCTGCAGATATTGAGTGGATATCGATTCGACCCTCAACTTTAACAAGATTCCCAGTATCACTGGCCACACAGCCCAACAGCATGATGGAACCTCCACCAAATTCTACTGTGGGTAGCAAGTGTTTGTCTTGGAATGCTGTGTTCTTTTGCCGTCATGCATAATGCCCCTTGTTATAACCAAATAACTACATCTTTGTTTCATCAGTCCACAGCACCTTCTTCCAAAATTAAGCTGGGTTGTCCAAATGTGCGTTTGTGTAACTTAGGCGACTCTGTTTGTAGCATGTGTGCAGAAAAGACTTTTCTTGCGATAGCTTTTTGTAGCCTTCCCGTAAACCAGTCATTCTCAATATCCGGACTCCGGTCCAGATCCGGAACAGATGACAAGTCAATCCGGACCCAGCCCACACATAGGAATGCAACAGTATAGGTTACAATTTATTACAGTGGTTTTATATCAATACATTGATGGTCTTGTAGAATATTGTACCGGTAGTATTTGAAACGTTGCAGTGGTCATTCATGTCCCGGGATAAAAAAATATTGTTTGCCTGTTTGACATCGTTGTCATGACTACATTGACAGCTGCCGAGCCTTTAAAGTCCGGGTTGGCTAACTGCCGTTATGTCAGTGAAAGCTACGTCGCGGTGAGGATGTCACTTTTCCAAATATGTAAAGAAAAGACAAGTTGACCAAGAAAACTGAGTTTTCAAAGATGAGTGGACTGAAAAATATGCGTTTATTTTTCCCCAATCCAGCACGAAACCCTTGTGTTTGATTTTCACAGAGACCATTGTGAATAGTGGAAATGTTAAATGCCACTATGACACAAAACACATATATTTCGAACAGCAATACCCTCCAAAAATATTGTTGTGATTCTGCATTCTCAGCAATGAATGTGGTGAAAAGCGCATATCGCAGCCGCTTGACCAATGAGCATCTGGGTCAATGTCTGCGTAGCGACCACACCTTTTGTACCAAGCATAGAAATTGAATGATTAGAAGTGCCATTCAAATGCAAATAAATGTAGCAGTATGGTCAGAGCAGCAGCAATTTTTATGTGTACCATTCCATTGCAAAGATCTAGCGGTCTACATCAGCATTAAACCGATATGCGTGTTGTTACTGTGACAACTAACGGCAGTTGCCATTTTTTTGTGTACTAATTGAATGACCAAGCAAAACAGTTTAATAAGGCTTCTATAGATTTAATTTCTATGGTACCAAGGTTTAGGCAGCTAATTGAAGGCAAACAGTGCCATTTCTCACACTAGGCTGCTATGTAATGTGACTGTCTTACGGCACCATGCAGGTTTTATTTTAAAGTAATTTTGATTGTATTATTTATTTATATTACTGTGCTTTGTACCACGGTAAAGATAGATTTATATTCAAACATTCACATGCTCCACGGTTACAACACACCATCTTCAGCCGTGCGGACTGCGGAGTGACAAATGTCGAACAAGAAATAGCTACTGTAGCTATCGGTGAATGGAGTAGTTAGGGACCAGCGTGAAAGTGCATCACCCAGAGCTTCGGTTTCTATACAAGAGATTACACGTTTCGTTTATTAAATAGCTTTTTCGAATGTTGAAGTATTTATCCTAAAAACCAACAGTACACTCGTCATAATGCCATCTAACAGCCACAAGGCATGATTTTCATCAAATATCAATAGTTGATTTTTAAAGCTAAAAATGCACCCTTTTTGAAATGGCATTCTCAATTTTTTTGAAATTAATCTCAACCTGCATCAGTATACTCTCCATAGTGTTATCTAACAGCCGCAAGCATGATTTTTATCAAATATTAATCGTTGACCTTTATGAAATGTAATAAAGCTTTAATAGCCCCCTTTTTGAAATAGGTTTCTCAGTTTTGGACATATTATTTTCAAAATGCATCAGTATACTCTCCATAGTGGTATCTAACAGCTGCAAGACGTGATTTTCATCAAATATCAATCGTTGATTTTTATGGAATACTTTAAAGCAAAAAATACACCCTTTTTGAAATAGCTTTCTCAATTTTTGAGAAATGAATCTCAAACTGCATCAATATACTCTCCATAGTACCATCTAACAGCCGCAAAACATGATTTTCATCAAAGATCAATTGCTCAGCAGTCGGCAAGGCTTATATATGTGAATATAAAACCATCTTTACCACGGTGTGCCTTGTTGCTTTTAAGGTCAGTTTGGTTAATCAGTTTTATCAGGCATGAAAACAAAAACAGTTTGCCTTTTTAGTTTTTAACATTTACATTTAATATTTAGTATATTTCTTCTAAAACTATAGTGTACACCTGTAAATTTGATCAAAAATGTTGGAGCTGCTTAGGTTCAAAAGCAACAATTTCAGGGAAAAGAGCCATTTATTTTGCTCTAGTTTGGAATGTATTTTGAAAAATTCTGACACTTGAATACATGTTGCTTTTAAAATTAGAGTTGCTTTAATTTAGACAATGGTTTGCCGTCAAACTGTAACATTGTTTCCACTAGGCTTGAATGTAATTTTTCTTTGAATGTCTTAAAACTTGAATTAACCCAACACACTTATTGCTTGTAAGTTATAAAGCAAATTAAATCAAAGTAAATTGCTAATCATCAATTTTTCCGGACCTTTGAACTGACAGCAGGTCTCTTTGTTTATAATGAAAGCGGAAAAATTGAACTAAATAGTAACAATATTTCAATTCCCGGCACACACGTGGATTTTAAATTAAAAAGCCTTTAATGTGCTTGGCTGTTTTCAGGTTTCAAC
>JACXGM010033529.1:0-12251 GCA_016801145.1 Umbra pygmaea
TCAAGCTTTTGGCGTTTGATTAGGTCTGAGAACTGTGAGTGATTATTGGTTTGATTCTCTGGGTGTCATATCTTGATGTAATTTTATGTCCCTGTGTATTTTATGTATATATTTATTGCTTGTGAACAGCACTTTGGTCCATTTTAATGGTTTTGAAAGTGCTTTACAAATAAAAGTTGAGTTGAGTTGAGTTGAGTATTTACGTTTCTGAATTGTTAACTTTTTACATTACATGAATGTTGTAAGGGAGAATGTGAAAATAACGCTGGAACATAAAATATATATTAATGGGTTTTGATTTCAGGCTGTAAGACAAAAAATTTGACTATTTCAAAGGGGTATGATGATTTTTTATAGGCACTGTAAGTACAGGGACAACCTGAAGCAACTTAGGGTAAAGTGCCTTGTTCAAACACACAATGACATTTGGCCCAGTCGGGAACGAAATCTGCAACCTTCTGGCTACAATTGTGACTCCCTAACCACTGAGCCATCCGGTTTTAGATATGGGTTCTTGGACAGCAGGCCACAACCTGTTCATCTACAGAGCTCAACTCACTGGGCTCAGGGTGTCTCTGGGTAGGCTGCACCGGCTGTTCAGGCTGCCAAACTCTGTCTGGGAGCTGGACTGGGAGACGCCCTCAAAGAAGGGCCTGGATGGTGAGACAGAGGAGACATAAACTGTTAGTAGATGTTGGTGATGACAACTCTTTGTTACATATGATCAAGACCAACTTGATGGTGACCTGAGTTTGGGTTTGGGGGTACTGAGGATGCTGTCAGTCTCCTCCACGTCGGGTCCGCTGTCACTGGGGTTGTACATCTCTAGGCTGTCATACAGCTCGTCCAGGTCCTCCTCTACATCGCGGATGTTCTCTTGGGATACGTTCTCAAGACCAAAGTCCACCTCATCAGACACCTTGAACCTCTTCAACAAGGCCACAAACTTCTGCTTGATGTTGGGCTGCCGGGATAAAGAAGCACAGGGATGTAAATGTGGATCATTGAAAGGGCAGCAGGTACTCACAACTGCACATAGAGACGTAATCATCCACCTGGATAGAAATGTCATCTATCTGAATAGCGACCTCATCCACCGGGATAGAGAGATCATCCATCTGGACAGAGACCTCATCCCATTGGACAGAAACATTATCCACCTTGCGAGAGACATCATCCCTCTGGATGAAGACACACTATTAGCAAAGTTCATTCTTACATGGGCTCTGGTGATGGATGCTGCAGAGATGAGTTTGTGTCTGTGCTTCTTCTTAAGTATGTCATCCTCTTCATCGAACAGATACTGAAAAAGTGAGAGGATCAACTCAAAACGTGGACAGAGACTCATCGTATTTTAACAAGCAGAAAACTCAAAAGATGACTTACAGTATTGTATGTGTTTTAGAGATGTGGTTTGATATACTTGTGTTAGACTGCCATATAGTCTTTAGTTTTCCCCTTGAATCACAAAAACTGGTACTAACAAAACTAACAAAATAGTCAGAATTCTCTATAATTACTGCTAAGGAGATAATTGCGAAAATATACAACTATTAGTGCACTACAGAACATGGGGTATTGATTCAGAAAAACATGCCTATGAATTTCATTAGTATAGAGCATGAACTAGACTGTCTCTCAGTGCCTAAAATCACTAGTTACTTCAATATCTACGTTTGTCAATGAAGGTCTACCCAGGAATATTGAGTATTTACATTAGCGAAAACATCAGGTCACTGGCAAAGTGGTTCAAGGGCGTTTTTATACCTTTTCTTACTAACGGTAGGGATCTATCTGTAGGCATACATTTAAAAAAACTGTTTGCATCCAGACAAAACATCACCAAAGAAAGGCAGGTGTTCTTTACACAACATTTACCCTGATGAAATCCCTGGTGGTAAACCTGGTTCTCCTCATACCTGGTTGTGAGCCGGGTCGTCGCTCCCATCCTGCTCTGATGAGTAGCTCTCCTCTTCTTCCTCTGAGTAGTTGTCAATGTCAGGTGAGCGATCTGCGAGTGACAGCGAGCCACAGAGGAAGTCAGACATGTATGTGTGTGGGAAGAGGCGGAAGGAGGACTCAGCATGACAGGAATACTATTAAGCCCTCTGTCGGAGGAACTTGATTTCACTGCCGGACCACGGCGTTGTGTTGCCATGTGGGACATTTTGACCGTACTGACATTCTGGATAATTACAGACATTCAGACAATTATATTGACTGTAGCACACCCCTCCCCCAAATGTCAGTTCTGCTTCCCTGTCGGTCCACCAGCCCCTTATTCTGCATCGCTTACCAGACATCTTGGATTTGGACATCTCATGATCGATGGGCTGGCTGGAGAGAGAGTAGACCCTCATCTCAGCCACTGGCACGGCTGTGTCCTTCACGGTGGTGTGGAGACCCAGGACACGGGCTCCTTCGCTGGGGTGCTGCATCACCTTGGGGAGGGGGAGAGCGTGGAAGAGTGAGAGATTAGAGGGGGACAATTGCAAGAGAATAGAGACTTTAAAACTGATTTACAAACAAGAATGAATCGTGAAAACTACATTTACTTTTGAGTCATTTGGCAAATGCTCTAATCTAGAGCATTTTACCGGAGCACCTAGGGCTAAGTGCATTTCTTAACTGCACAACAAACTTGTTTTGGCTCAGCAGACATGGCGGCTAAGCGTTGAGGAATGTGTTTTACTCTCACCTCTGGCCATATAGATGAGGCCCTAGCGTGACTTACATGAGCAATTAGGGCTAAGTGCCTTGCTTGAAGGCACAAAGTCATAGTGTTTACCCTGTCGGCTCGGGTTTACCACTCACCTCTGCCATGTTGATGAGGCCCAGTGCCAGGGTCTTATAGCCCAGGATGGTGCGGTTCTTGTACCTCTTCCTCCTCTGCAGCATGATCTGCAGTCTGTTGGCGTCTCGCTTTAAAAAATGTGGATACTGTCGGCATTAAAGAGGAAAGAGAGACGGTGACATTGACAAGACTCAGACAGGCGGTTAAATCAAGTACAGAAAAGGTCAACTCTGGGGAATATTGAAAAGCATGTGCCTCTCTTTAAACTCGCTTGCTGCAGTAAACTCACTTGCAAGGAGAACGTCAGCTGAAGATCAGTCTCAGTAACCCCGGCTGATGACAACAGGATTTCGTTGGACCGTAAAATGCGCTTTGATCCCTAAGAGGATATTTACATCCATACACTTCATACATATTATGCATATATTACCCATGGATTAAAGTTCAAAAGGTGCTGATGGACCACTCGTGTACAGAGTGATAAACATAAAAAAATAGTTCTGCAACAATCCTATTATGGTATATGTATTTATAAACCAATGGATTAGAGATTTATTTTTTATTGCTCTAAAAGTGTTCATAACCAGTTTGTTTTTAAGAGCAATAAGCCATCTCTGGGGATTTTGATATATTGCAATATACCACAGCTTAAATCAATGTAAAGGCATTCCACAATTTATCAAATCTAAAAAAATGCTCTTAGACGTGGTATATTGGCCTGCATTTTTTCTTAAATATACTTTGTGGGATGAAATGAGTGTGTCACCTGAAGTTTGACGGCAATGACCACAGACGTTAGGTCTTTGTCCATTTCCTGAAGCATCACAAGTTTCTTCAAAGTAACAGTGAAGAGCCTACATTTAGGAGACAGGTAATATTCACTCTTTAAATCAACTGAAAAGGATGAGAAGAAAAAACATATCTGAAGCACAGAAGGTAGTCCTTGAAAACAACAAATAATATTCTCTGTCTGCGAGGTCGAGGGCATCCTTTTTTAATGCAAATTGTAAGCAAAAATAGTTCAATGAAGTTTGTGGCCAAGAAAAGCACTTTAGGAATATTAGGCTTTGGAAATAAATAACTGAGTGAAGGATCAATGTATTCTTCTGGTTTTAAGTGCACTGACTGGACAGAGACGAGAACGATTGGCTGGCTAGGATTTCCAGAGATGAGACAGAACAGGACACTCGAGGAGGAAGTAAGATCAGTCATCCTGCTGAGCTAGAAGCCATTAGGCTCCAAAGACACAAGTAGGTCTCCAGCCTAGCAACTGTTGCTTCAGTTTTAAACAGGTCTGTTTAAACACAAAACAAAAGAAAAAGACAGGAGATATTATCCCATGTATAAACAGTACATACAGTTGTGCGCAAAAGTTTGCATATCCCCAGAGATTTGGTAAAAGATGTACCATTTTTAAAACCATGAGTGTGCACCCATACAGAAAACTAATATATGGTCATATGTGTATATTTTTTGTTTATTTTTTTTGTTTATTTTTATTTCAAAAAGGGACAGTGTATATTAATGAACATTTCGAATGAATGTAAATATACAGTATTATAGCCAAAGGCTAATTTTCATCCTTAGTCCCTGACAGGCTTATGGTATATAACTTATATTTCCTATATCGGCATATATGGTGGAAACATCATCACATATATGTACATATATGTCGAAATATACAAAAATTTGAACATTTTTATGTGACATACATTTCCACATTTGACATCCATATCTTTATTTACCTATGGTTTACAGAGTGTGTAAGTGATGTAATGTATAATATCTGTCAATAGATGAGATTATGTAAATAAATAAAATAGAAATACTGCTACATTTATTCTTGCCTTATCTCAGTGAAAAACTCGTCTACAAATTTAAACAAAAATGAATGCTTGCATGTGTGAGATATTGATGTTATATACAGTAGTATATATGTGATGATAAGTAGGGGTATGACATGTCTGTCAATTAAATATTTGGTAAAATCTTTGTAAAAAGTATAGGCAAAACGTTTTTCTCCTCATTGGATTCATATTCAACTGTCATAACAGGATGGCACAATCATAAAACAAAACATGGCAAAACAAAAAATTAAATGATCCCTTTTCAAAAGTCTGCATACCCTCAGTTCTCAATACAGTGTAATGCCCCCCTTTAGCATCAATGACAGCATGTAGTCATTTGTAATAGCTGTCAATGAGGCCCTGAATTCTTGCAGGTGGTATAGCTGCCCATTCATCTTGGCAAAACACCTCCAGGTCAGGCAAAGTCTTTAGTCGTCTTGCATGAACTGCACATTTGAGATCTACCAAGAGTGGCTCGATGATAGGTCAGGAGACTGTGATGGCCACTCCAGAACCTTCACCATGTTCTGCTGTAACCACTGGAGGTCAACTTGGCCTTGTGCTTAGGGTCATTGTCATGCTGGAATGTCCAAGAGCATCCCATATGCAGATTTTGTGCAGAAGAATGCAAATTGTCTGTCAGTATTATCCGATAACATGCTGGATTCATCTTGCCCTGTAAATTATGTGCCTTTAGAGCTCACCCCCCACCCCAAAACATCAGTGAGATCTTTGTATCCCGAACAATTCTTCTGGCAGTTTTGGCTGAAATCTATCTTGGTCTACCAGACCTTGGCTTGGTATCAAGAGATCCCAGAATTATCCACTTAATAAGTGATTGCACAGTAGTGACTGGCATTTGCAAGGCTTTGGATATCTTTTTATATCCATTTCTAACTTTATGCAGTTCCAGTACCATATTACGCAGGTCCTTTGACCATTCTTTTCTGCTCCCCATAGCTCAGTATCTAGCCTGCTCAGTGCATCCATGTGAGAGCTAACACACTCACACAGACACTAATTGCAGTTAAAAATGCCACAAGTGTGGAAAATTAACCTTTGCCCTTTTAACCTGTGTGTGTCACCTTTTGTGTCTATAACAAGGCTACACATTCAAGGGTATGTAAAGTTTTGATCATGACCATTTGATGGTGATTTTTGATAGTGATCATGGTGATTTCTGTTATCAGTATGGTTTACAAAGGAGCCAAACAACTGTGTGATAACTAATGGCTTCATATGAGCATTATCCTTACATAAGAGTCAGATTTATTGCATGAACAGTCATATTGTCAAAATCAATGCAGAAATTATGAGCACAACTGTATTTGTGTTTATAAACTGGGAGGTTTAAATCCTGAATGCTGATTGGCTGATAGCTGCAGTACATGAGAGGGAATACCATGGGTAGGACATGACATCACTTTTTACTACTCTAATTGTCATAGTAATTGTTTTGTAAGATCACCAAGGCATCTCAGGTGTTTGTGATATATTTCCAATATAACACGGCTAAGCACTGTGTCCAGGCACTCCACCATGCATCGTGAATGAGAACAGGTCTTAGCCGTGGGAACAGTTTAATTATATACCCCACACTCCCACTGCGTTACTGCTGAAATATACAGTCAATTCAAGAAAAATAAACAGCACAAACAATGACTCATACTTTAGATTCAAACGTTAGGGGTGACATAATTCCAACCTCATTTCAACCTCATTTCAACATAATTTCTCACAAACACAAACCATTCTGTTTGAAGTTTTTTTGGGGGTATCTTTAGTATTGTGTTGATAGGACAGTATGAAGCAGAAGCTATGTAGACAGGTATGCGAACGGAGACACAGACGTAGACACAGACAGTCGGCCGAGCCTCAAACCCAAATTGCCAGAAATATTTGAATGCCAGGTAAACGATCAATAAGCTATTTTCACTCCAACAACACACTGTCAAATATGCAGGATTCCGGGCTGGCCACAGTGCACCACAGCCACACTGAAGGTGTTAGACGACATCGTAAGTGCCATCGATAAAACCACTACTGTTCAGCTGTCTATTGATTTAGCTAAGGCCTTTGACTATTTCAACCACCATATTCTCATTGGCAGACTCAACACCATTGGCTTCTCAGACGACCGCTTCGCCTGTTTCTCTATTTCTCAGTTCGGGTTTAGCATGTTAAATTTGACAGCCTGTCATCTGCACCTCTGGCTGTCTCTATGAGTGTGCCACAGGGTTCGATTCTTGGGCTGACCCGTTTTCTCAGCAGCATGTCTCTCTTGCTGCTGGCGGCTCTTTCATTCAACTCTATGCAGACGACACCATTCTGTATCTGGCCCTTCACTGAACACTGTGTTATGTAACCTCCAAAAGGGGTTCAATGATCCTCTTGTCTGCCATTACCTGAATTCTTTCTGACATGTATAAACAGTACATACAGTTGTGAGCATATCCCCAGAGAATTGGTAAAAGATGTACCATTTTTAAAACCATGAGTGTGCACCCATACAGAAACTAATATATGGCCATATGTGTTATATGTCCTATATCGGCATATATGTTGGAAACATCATCACATATATGTACATATATGTCAAAATATAAAAAAATTGAGCATTTTTATGTGACATACATTTCCACATTTGACATCCATATCTGCATTTACCTATGTTTTACAGAGTGTATAAGTGATGTAATGTATAATATCTGTCAATATATGAGATTATGTAAATAAATAAAATAGAAATACTGCTACATTTATTCTTGCCTTATCTCAGTGAAAAACTCATCTACAAATTTAAACAAAAATGAATGCTTATGTGTGAGATATTGATGTCTCTTGTCTGCCATTGCCTGAATTCTTTCTGACATTGTGTTATAGAGCTCTCTTTAAATTATTCATTACCCATGCCAATCCATTTCATCCAAATACTAAACAAAAAATATAAAAGCAACTATTTCAACCAGCAAGTAGTTACTGAGTTAGAGTAGAAAGGGTTTTACAGACCAGTTTATATATATCGAAATCCATCAAATGTACACCGATCATCCATAACGTTATGACCACCTGCCTAATATTGTTAAGGTCCCCCTTTTCCTATCAAAACAGCCTTGACCCGTCGAGCCATGGACTCCACTAGACCTCTGAAGGTGCACTGTTGTATCTGGCAACATAATGTTAGATCCTTTAAGTCCTGTAAGTTGCGAGATGGGGCCTCCATGGATCAGACTTGTTTGTACAGCACATCCCACAGATGCTTGATTAGATAGATCTAGAGAATTTGGTGGCCAAGTCAACACCTTGAACTCATGTTGTGTTCCCCAAACCATTCCTGAACCACCTTTGCTTTGTAGGCGCTTTCGGTGGTGGACAGGGGTCAGCATGGGCACCCTGACCGGTCTGCGGCTACATAACCCCATACGCAACAAACTGCAACGCACTGTGTGTTCAGACACCCTTCTGTTAGAACAAGCATTAACAGAAATCTGAGCTACAGTAACATGTCTGTTGGTTCGGACCACACGGGCCAGCCTTCGCACCCCATGTGCATCAATGAGCCTTGTAACCAGTACACTGCTTTTCCTTCCTTGGACAACTTTCAAGGTCAAGGTCATTTTATTTATAAAGCGCATTTACAACAGCCACTAGGCTGACCAAAGTGCTTTACAGAAAAGTAAAAAATCTAACTTATTTTAGGTACTGACTAGGGCTGGGAGGTATACCAGAAAAAACTATATACCGGTCTTCATGTATGTAGCGGTTTGCTATATTCGTTACTGGTATTTTTTTCTATGTCATGTGGAAGATGTGGTTGACGTAGAGGCCTTGTTGAGGTGTCCTAGTGTCCCCGAGTGTGAGCGGGAGAGGGCAGAGATAGTGGTGGTGGATTTGATGCGTGAGGGAGGAGGGCGAGGCGAAGGCAGAAAGGCTCCCGGGACGGTGGCGGGTAGCGACAACTGTACGGTGACTGAGGTCGGCATGGCGGGAAGTTCGGATGGGAGTGTGGGCGTTGCTGGTGTGGGGGTAGGGTTTGAGGAATCACGGTATGTTCTGCGGAAGAAAAAGCGGGCACGGAAGAAAGAGGGTGGTGAGAGTAGTTCGGGAGAAAGTGTAGGGCCAGCAATTGGTGGTGGGGATGGGGAGCAGGGGTATAAGGTGATGGTGGTGTTTTCAGCCCCGACAGGTAGGATGTTCAACATGGTGGCACTCAAGGCGGCAATCAGGGATCAGGTGGGGAGGGTGGTGGATGCTAAGTGTTTGAGTGGTGGGAGGGTTCTTATTGTGGTGGGTAGTGTGGCGGATAAGGTGCTGAAGTTGGAGGTGTTGAATGGGGGTAAGGTGAAGTGTATGGTGCCTGGGAGTGCAGCGAAGGTGAGAGGGGTGATCACGAGTGTGCCAGAGGATCTGTCAATGGAGGAGCTTAAGGAGATTGTGTCGGGTGGGGTGGTGTTGGAGGCGAGAGGGTTGGGCAGTAGGGCATTGGGGTTAGGTAGGGTGAGTCCTACGGTGTTGTTGGAGTTTGGGGGGCCTTTGTCGAGTAGGGTGCACTTAGGGTATCTTAGTTTTTATGTGAGGGAATATGTGCCACCGCCACTGAGGTGTTTTAATTGTCAGCTGATGGGGCATGTGGCTGCTGTGTGCAGAGGGAAGGGTAGGTGTGGGGGTGCGCATGAGTATGGCAAGTGTGGGGTAGGGGACGTGGTGAGGTGCTGTAATTGTGGTGGGGAGCACAGTGCTGCTTTTGGGGGGGGGGTGGTTCAGAAGAAGGCGGCAGAGGCACAGCGGGTTAAGGTGGTGGCTGGGGTCACGTATGCGGATGCGGTGCGGAGAGTATTTTATTTTTTTCTAGGGTCGTGGGGTGAGTTGGGTGGAGATGACTTGGGTGGGCCGTGGCCGGCCTCGCTCTCCAGTGCTGTTGGTGGCAGTGTATGCACCTTCAGTTGGTTGCGATCCGCCATTACCCCATAGAAGAAGAAGAAGAATGGAGGATGCAGGTAGAGTTATCCGCGCAGCAGCAAGCGAAAAATATATTGTTAAAAAGGGTGCAACGTCGATAGTGTGGACATGGTTTGGTTTTAAGACCCCGTTTACACGTACAGGGTTATTTTAAAAAAAAAACGGAGACATGTCCCTTCGTTTGTGCCCTTCGTTTACACGCAAACAAAGAATTTGACCTTGAAAACGATTCTTTCTAAAAACTCTGGCCAAAGTGGAGATTTTGGAAAACTCTGTTTGCATGTAAACTGAGGAAAACTGAGGTTTAGGCAGCTGACGTCACAGTATGCGCCAGAACATGCACCTGCACCAAAAGTGCGACCTATGTTTACATTTTCATTTGGCTATTTTTGGGAATCTGATTGGCTAACGTGGGCTTCAGCCTTTCGTTAAACTGCCACCTACACCTTTGGCATGCTTGACGGCAAATACACGCTTGGTTCCATTAGCGCCTGCACTAAGCCACTCGACCAATATTATAACAAGGGAAAAAAGCTTATGGGGGTTGTTTGGCTCGAGGTCAAGGGCTATTTTTCCATGCCCAGAACCTGTGAAACCAATCTGAGTGTCTGTTCTATACCAGTAGGTAATCTAGTTAAATGACCGTGGGACTTTTTTGTCATTCATAAACCTAAGCAAGTATGTGGTGTGCCATAACATGCCACGGTTCAGAACTAAAGCCATAGACAGTGGATAGGCTTGTTTTTTTTGCGGTTGCAAAGTTATTTATTAGTATTCCTGCATTTAGTAAAGATTTAAACAATAGCCCTACTTTTACTTACTCAGTCTTGTTTATTGGTGTTCCAACAAAAATCATAATGAACGAAGCTACTTAAAACTGCTTTGCTTAGAATTAATTTCTTTCAACCCTTTACTTAAAAAATTAAATACCTTTAAATACCGTGATACTGTCAAACATTTGAAAAATATCGGGGTATTAAATTTAAGCCATACCTCCCAGCCCTAGTACTGACCACTGCAGACCGGGAACACCCCACAAGAGCTGCAGTTTTGGAGATGCCCTGACCCAGTTGCCTAGCCATCAGAATGCCCTTGTCAAAGTCGCTTAAATCCCTCCCAGTTCTCCTACTTCTAACACATCAACTTTGAGGACAAAATGAAGAATCCTCTTCTGCTCTGTTGTTTCCTCACATGGTCTCTCCTACAACCTTACGGCACACATAAATTGGCATATTGTAGCTACTAAGCCATGGCACTTGTCATCTCACATGTGGATAAAATAAATCAATCTTAGTAGGGCTTATGGTGTGTGCCACCAACCCCTGACCCTTATTCAAAATGCAGTGGCCCATCTGGAATTTATCCATCCCAAGTTCTGCCATGTCACTCGGCTCCTTCCTTCACTCCACTTCACTCCACGTCAGTTGAAGCATCCACAACAAGGACATGGTACTGCAAGTGGAGCTTCCCTTCCTTATTTTTAGGCAATTCCCAAAACCTGCATCTCAAACCGGGCTCTTTGTCATGCAACTTCTGGTCCGAAATTGTTAGACCCTGTTCCCATCAAGGCTAACATAGCAAAGTTTCTGATCAACATCAGAATGCCTATCTTTTCAAAGAGCAGTTAAAATAACTCTACAGCCTGCTAATGTGTTAATTTTAATTGTATTCATTACCAGCATTGACCTTTGCATATGATTAATTGTTCCAACTACAGTATCTTAAACGTACAATATGCAATATGTAGTTTTTTGCCGCTAGGGGTCTCTCAATAAAAACAATAGCAAAAGATGTACTTGGATGACGTCGTGAAGTAGCGTGGGATCAGGGTTTTGTTATCGTCATCATTGACAACCTTCCAATCCAGCGTCTCCGGCAGAAAAAAATGTTCACTTACAAAGTAATGTATTGTTAAAAAAATTATAACTTTATTCACGTTATGTTTGGCAGTTCCCTAGAACTTAGAGCAACTAGAGCAGTCAAAGGTTATGTGAAGCCATTGACGGAAGACAAAATGAAATGTCCCGTGTCTCTGAATTATATTACAAATTTCTCTGGGTTTGAAAGTTGGTGTAAACATTTAGGATGAAGTAAGTACACAACTAAGAAATATATATAATATAGGTATAGTAATGTTTGATTTTTTAATTCAAAGTACATTTTTTGTTATTGTTTTGGAAAACTACATATTGTACCTTTAAATTAATTACCGTACTGTAATTTAAGAGTGTCTGCTAAATTACTGAAATGTGAAATATAATGGGACATATTTATTTTTACAAAAACATGAGAATGGAAAACATTTGTTGTTATTTGAGATTGCGTAATCTGTTCGTAGCATTCAGTGTAATTTATTATAAAGATGATCTGTTAATAGCCTTCAGTGTATTCTATTATAAAGATGATCTGTTCATAGCATTCAGTGTATTCTATTATAAAGATGATCTGTTCATAGCATTCAGTGTATTCTATTATAAAGATGATCTGTTCATAGCATTCAGTGTATTCTATTATAAAGATGATCTGTTCATAGCATTCAGTGTATTCTATTATAAAGATGATCTGTTAATAGCCTTCAGTGTATTCTATTATAAAGATGATATGTTCATAGCATTCAGTGTATTCTATTATAAAGATGATCTGTTCATAGC
>JACXGM010033530.1:0-12154 GCA_016801145.1 Umbra pygmaea
CCTCAGGGATAATGTATTCCACACACAGTCCTACACAGGGTCTGCCTCAGGGATAATGTATTCCACACACAGTCCTACACAGGGTCCGTCTCAGGGATAATGTATTCCACACATGGTCTTACACAGGGTCCGCCTCAGGGATAATGTATTCCACACAGAGTCCTACATAGGGTCCGCCTCATGGATAATGTATTCCACACACTGTCCTACACAGGGTCCTCCGCAGAGAAAATGTATTCCAAACATAGTGCTACACAGGGTCCACCTCAGGGATAATGTATTCCACACACAGTCCTACACAGGGTCTGCCTCAGGGATAATGCATTCTACACACAGTCTTACACAGGGTCCGCCTCAGGGATAATGCATTAGACACACAGTCCTACACAGGGTCCACCTCATGGATAATGTATTCTACACACAGTCCTACACAGGGTCTGCCTTTGGGATAATGATTCACACAAAGTCATGCATAGTCACACAACCAAAACACACCTGTCTGTCTCTCTGGCATTGCTCACAAACAGACATCATGAATCACCTAAACATACACACTGGACACAACACACCTGTCAGATGTTAGTATACAGTGATACTGCATGACAATAACGTTTTAAGTATAATTACTATTGTGTCATTATACTATATTTAACTATAAATGAATAGGGATGAACATGTCTGACTGACTATATCACTTCAACTGTATTGAACCAAATGTGTTTGACTGTAACTGTATATGACTACAAATATTTATGACTATTATTGTATTTGATTATTATAATATATGACTATAAATAACTCACTATAACTGTATATTAATAACTATTTAACTCTTGCTATATTTGACTCAATTATATGATTATAAGCTCTATATTAGAGCACGACAGATATAGGGTTTTTAAGGCCGATACCGATACACATATTTGGTGATATAAAAATCAATATATATTTTTTTAAATCCAGAAATGAGTAACAAAACATAAACAGATTTCCCTAACATTAGTTCTTTGTACGGTAGTGATTTAGGAGTCCCCACTAAAATAATATGATAATTAAATATGTGTGGTTTATGTACAAAATATACTGTCTAATGACAGTAAGGAGCATATGACTATGACCAGCTCTTAGCCGTAGTATATTGGCTATTTTCACTCACTGGCCACTTCATTAGGTTCACCTGTTCAACTGCTCCTTGACAAAAATATACAATCAGCCAATCACCTTGCAGCAAGTCAATGCATTTAGGCATGTAGACATAGTGAAGGCAATCTGCTGAGGTTCAAACCAAGCATCAGAATGGATGAATAAGAAAGGTGATTTAAGTGACTTTGAACCAGAGCTGACTCTGGCTAATTTGGTGTCCTAGGTGAGATTTTGGGGAAGACGTCCCCCCATCTCTGCACACACTCACACACAAACACACGCACACTCATGCTCCAGACCCCCCAACAAAACATTACATACCCCTGGCTGTAGAGGTGTTGGTGTGCAAGATGGCTCTATGGTACATGACTCTGCTGAGACTCGTTGGTAGCAGTGAGGTTTAATGATGTAACTCCCATGTATTTTACCAGGCCAACTGAAGAGTTATAGAACAGATGTTGGTTAGAGTGTAATCTATACTATGGTATGGCACAGTATACAGCACCTACAGCATCTAATTACAATAACTGCCCAGATAACATTAACAAATGTATATTTTTTGTATACAAACAAATAATACATTTATTATAATGCATTACATTTCAGTATGTTGGTTTGACATACATAATCTGTAATATGTAAATCGTAGAACAAGCGAACGGTTAACAATATTACAATTGAAATGGTTTAGGCCAATCAACAATGGCAGAGGCAGCCATAATAAATCTTTGCATAACTGTTCTAAACTTATATAGTGGCAATACAACTACAGCTACATTTAACATAAGGCATTTAGCTAAATTTGAAAACAAAACAGATTGCTAGATTATTATCAAGTATAAACATTTACAATTTAGTCATTTAGCATACTGCATGTTCTTATCCAGAGCAACTTACAGTAAGTGCATACATTTAGGAGAGGCAAGGTGAAACAAGTGGTGAAACAACCACAACAGGAGAGAGCATTGTAATATTTGAACAGTCAGCAAAATGCTCAAAAGTACACACTGTATTTCTGTTTTGAAATTTCTTCCCCTCTTCTTCTTTTCTATTATCCCTACAAATTTGCCGATATGTCATTGTTTGTAACTATGATTGCTTACATTTACATTTTAATCATTCAGCAGGTACATTCAGCGACTTACAGTAAGAACAGTGAGATTCACTTAGGGTGAAGTGCCTTGCCCAAGGACACAATGACATTTGGCACAGCCGGGAATCGAGCTGGCAACCTTCCGACTACTAGTCCGACTCCTACGCCACTGAGCCATCTGACCCCCATTACTTGAACTAAAATTGTTAAATCATAACCAACTACCCCTGCCCAGGCACAGAGATGAGCGTGGCTTGCGAGGAAGGGAGTGTGCACTTAGTTCTTTTGGTTTGTTAGCAAGTTGTCCATTGACACATTGCTCAGCCCCTGTTACAGTGAGGAGCTGTAGAGTAGAGCGCTTGACATGCGAAAAAAAGAGAAATGGGGTTCACTTGATTTATGTTGGTGTGACGGCAACGATCCATACAGCTGGCATAGAGTTTTTTATTTTTGGCTACGAGCAATTTTGCACCCCTACGAGTATTGGCGCCCTTGGCAATCGCCTTGTCTGTCTGTGCCAGGTGCCAGACCTGACTTGAACGTGGCATGTTTGTTGGTGCCAGACAGGCTGGTTTGAGTGTTTTTAAAAAGTGCTGGTTTCTGGGCAACAATTCCTTGTTGATGGCAGAGGTCAGAAGAAAATTTCCAGAATGTTTTGAGCTGATTGAAAGGCAACGGTAACTCAAATAATCACTTGTTACATCCAAGGTACGCAGAAGAGCAACTCTAAACACATAACAGGTCAAACCTTGAAGCAGATGGGTTACAGCAGCAGTAGACCACACCGGGTGCCACTCCTTTAAGCTAAGAACAGGAAACTGAGATGGTAGGGTCAGAATTTGGCTTAAACAACATGAAAGCATGGATCCATCCTGCCCTGTATACATTTTGCAGACTGGTGGTGGTGGTGTAATGGTGTGGGGGATATTTCCTTGGCACATGATGGGCCTCTTAGTACAAATTGAGCATCGTTTAAATTCCACAGACTACCTGATTATTGTTGCTGACCATGTCCATCTCTTTATGACCACAATGTACACATCTTCTAATGGCTACTTCCAGTCGGGCCACACCCCGTTCCCTTTTGGTAATTGCAGGCTGCATGGAGGTCCGGGGGGGACCGGTCCATTGCCAGACAGTAGTAATGGATGACAGAGCAGTGAGAGTGGGTGGAGGGATACGTCCTATTGCAGACAGCAATAATGGATGGCTGTGGAGTAAAACAATGAAACCAGAAGGTCCAGATCACATGGCTTCTCTACTTCTCACACAGACACATGGTACGATAGTGCTGTTTTGTCACTTAATGGCTGCTTTGTTGTCTAGACAAAGGAACACCTGGATAAGACAATATTTTTACTCTGTGTCGTTTGTGTTTTCCTTTTTGGGGGTGTGAGTGTGTTTATATGCAAGTGTGTGTCTATTGTTTGTGGACTCTTTGAAATGTGTGTGTTTGTTGAGATGTTTTTTTTATGAGTTTGTTCATGTGTGTTTTGTTGAAATAATAATATTGTGTTTGTATAGGTGTTCAGATGTGTGTTTATGAATGTGTTCAGATGCATGATGGCTTTCATCTAGCCAGCCTGGTATCTGTGGCAATGCTATGGTACATTGGATAATTAATCAGACTGTTTGATGTTGGCAAATGAGTGTTTATCCAGACTCACTTTCTCTCCAGGCCCTGCTCTTTAGAACAAGTGTTTAGTTAAACAAGACCAACACATAACACACTTCAAGCCTCTAATTTATCACCAGGTTCTCGGAGCAACAACCACTACCACACACCCCCCCTTACCTCCTACCCATTCACACACAGGGCCGCGGGAAATCCTGCTAACCGCAACACTACTGAATAATGAGGCTGTGTGAGCGTGTGTCTTGTGTGTGTGAGAGTGTGTGCGCTGTATGGCGAGAGTGTATGTGCTGTGTGTTTGATTTATTTCCCAAAGAGCCAAGTGAGCCCCTTGTTTTAAGAGCAATACACTGTTACTCACTGTTCACTTCACAAATATTGCATTTGACAAAAGTGTTTTTCCCCACTGCCAAACTGTGTCAGTGTGGAAGCGGTAGCTGTAGCTGGAAACAAGCACAATAGCTAGTTACCATGGAGCTGGGGTTCTAGTCCTACCAGAGTAGGACTGACTCTAAAACGCTGCTCTGTTGGGACACGAGAGGGAGTATGAAGGGTACTGGTTTATTTATTTGTTGATTTATTTAGATCCCATTACCTTCTGCCCAAGCTCGAGCTCCTCTTCCTGTGATCCACACAAAACATAAAAATATCAGAACGATTAAATCCTAACAGACAATAATACAGATCAGAATACATCTTAATTGTCACTTACAACATGACATCGTAGCAATGCAAACTGTCCTAGTAAAATACTAAGAGTGATAATAATACAACAATGGAGCAATATCCCCTAAATAACACTGGTAAGAAATGTATGGGATTATGAGTGGCAAAAAAGAAACAGGGATTTTAGCGTTAGCAGCAGATTAGCAAGATAATACAATATCTACACAGTTGTATTTCAAGTCAGCTATTGAATAGTGTTATGGCTTGTGGGTAGAAACCATTTTTCAGTTTATAGGTGTGATTCGCTACCTTTTTCCATGTGGCATTAAACATGTGTTTGGTCCCCATGTACTGGGCCAAATGCACAACATGTCTGAAGTGCTCTGCTCTGTGTTTCCACTCCCTGGTGTTCCTTATGATGCAGCCTGTCAGGATGATTTCAAGAATACAACAGTAGAACTTAGTGAGCATCATCAGGCTCATGACAAAGCATCTCAGCTTCCTGAGACACAGCTATACTGATAGATAATAGCACAGCTATACTGATAGATAATAACACAGCTGTACTAATAGATAATAACACAGCTGTACTGATAGATAATAACACAGCTATACTGATAAATAATAACAAAGCTATACTGATAGATAATAACACAGCTATACTGATAGATAATAACATGGCTATACAGCTATACTGATAAATAATAACATGGCTATACAGCTATACTGATAAATAATAACACAGATATCCCGATAGATAATGACACAGCTATATTGATAGTTATTAACACAAATATATTGATAGATAATAACACAGCTATACTGATAGATAATAACACAGCTATACTGATAGATAATATCACTGCTATACTGATAGATATTAACACAGATATACTGATAGATAATAACACAGCTATACTGATAGATAATAACACAGCTATACTGATAGATAATAACACAGCTATACTGATAGATAACAACACAGCTATACTAATAGATAATAACACAGCTATACTGATAGATAATAACACAGCTATACTGATAAATAATAACACAGCTATACTGATAAATAATAACACAGCTGTACTGATAGATAATAACACAGCTGTACTGATAGATAATAACACAGCTATACTGATAAATAATAACACAGATCTCCAGATAGATAATAACAAAGCTATACTGATAGATAATAACACAGCTATACTGATAGATAATAACATGGCTATACAGCTATACTGATAAACAATAACACAGATATCCCGATAGATAATGACACAGCTATATTGATAGTTATTAACACAGATATATTGATAGATAATAACACAGCTATACTGATAGATAATAACACAGCTATACTGATAGATAATATCACTGCTATACTGATAGATATTAACACAGATATACTGATAGATAATAACACCGCTATACTGATAGATATTAACACAGCTATACAAATAAATAATAACACATCTATACTTATAGATAATATCACAGATATACTGATTGATAATAACACAGCTGTACTGATAGATAATAACACAGCTATACTGATAGATAATAACACAGATATACTGATAGATAATAACACAGCTATACTGATAGATAATAACACAGATATACTGATAGATAATAACACAGATATACTGATAGATAATAACACAGATATACTGATAGATAATAACACAGATATACTGATAGATAATAACACAGATATACTGATAGATAATAACACAGATATACTGATAGATAATAACACAGATATACTGATAGATAATAACACAAATACACTGATAGATAATAACACAGAAATACTGATATATAATACCACATATATAATGATAGATGATAACAAAAATATATTGATAGATAATAACACAGATATACTGAAAAATAATAACACAGATATACTGAAAGCTAATAACAGATGTACTGATGGAAAAGAACAGATATACTGACAGATAATAACAGATATACTGATGGATAATAACAGATATACTGATAAATAATAACAGATATACTGATGATATTAAAAGCTATACTGATTGCTATTAACAGATATATTGTTGGATAATAACAGATATACTGATGGATAATGTGTGTTTTGTGATAGTGTGTAGTATGTGATGGATGGAATTTTGTTTGTTATACATTTTGTAATGGTAATTATCCTTTTTGCCTGAGTATTTAAAGATGAATGTAAGTTCCATGTGATGATGGCTCTGTACTACACTGCAAATATGTGTGAGTTTTGCTTCTGACCTGGGAACTGTGAAAGTCCGCTAGTGGTTTGTCTTATGGGGTGGCTGAGCTCTTTGTTGTTGCATTCTGTACATGGACCTTTCTTTACCATGATATTAGTAACAAAAACTACAAGAGAAACTGTTTCAAATATTGGAATGTACTCACAACTATGTTGTGTTTGTTTCACCAAGTTTTTGGTATATGTATGCGCTCTGGATAAAGAGTGTTAAATAACTAAAATGTACATGTAAAATGTAAAGCAGTCACTTTCCCCATCAACAATTTACATTCAATTGTGAATTTCACACACATGGTGTTTGAAGTCTGTTAGAACAATCTGGCCAGTCCACAGCCAGTCCAGCCGCAGTGTTGTTGTTCTACTGTGGAAGATCTGAACGGGCACCCTGGAACCCTGTCTCTAGGCTGTGGTCAGGAGTAATGCATCAGAGGCTGTCATCTGGTCCAGAGCACAGCTGTACCATGCTGCTGAGAAATGTCTGCTGGCCCTCTGCGAGACAGACACCAGGAGGAAGGAAGGCCTTATCAGGCATGGCTGTGGCCCACGCTTCCTCCATTCACCATAACAAGCCCCCAGGCACTGTATTATCTGTTTACGATAAGGATATTAATAACGCTGCGCTTTAGTTATGCTACATTCTGTGCCTAGCCCCGGCCCTACAGGGGATGAGGGGGGACGTAGGAGCACCTGAATCATTCTGTCAAGAGGCCTCTCCGGGCGAGAGGGCGCGAGAGGGCGGGCGAGGGAACTGGAGAGAAAGAGCGAAGGAAAGACAGAAGCCACATGAAAGCGAGGATGAAAGAGCGAAGAAGATTATTAGGCAGAAAAAGGATAGAAGAGGATGAGAGAGAGGACATATTGGAGACACAGAGAAGGACAGAATGAGATAGAGGATGCATGAGAGATGGAGAGAAAGAGAGAGGAAGAGAGGGTGGGAGAGAGGACAGAGAACAGGGAGGTTAGTAGAGAGAAAGGGTGAAGAGGAGAGATAGAAGGAGACTATATTTGTTGTCAACACATCCAACCTCATCCAGGTTCTTAGACGCTCGTCCCAGTTCTGCACTACCTTTGTTATGAAGACAATGGCCTGGCCAGCTGGCCACTCCGCGGAGTTAGGTCAGAGGTTCGCGGTCAGGCGAAGGAGGTCACCCTATTGTTGGTGCACTGTGCTGACTGTGCTACATTCTAACGTATGTTCTGCACTTCTGTTTCAGTGTCTGTACGGCTGCTACGTCCATTCCTCCATCATCCCCACCTTTCACCGACGCTGCTACTGGCTCCTCCAGGTAAGACACCCACACTCCACCACACACCGTCCACTGCAGGGTGGGTAGAACCAGGCTGTAGTCCCTCCACCCTGACACAACGCAGGACAGACAGAAAACACAATGGACCCCTCTGCCCCTCACTAGTCCTCTGGCAGCCATAAGCAGAGCCAAGGTCCAATAAATGTCTTCGTCGTGTGTGTGTGTGTGTGTGTGTGTGTGTGTGTGTGTGTGTGTGTGTGTGTGTGTGTGTGTGTGTGTGTGTGTGTGTGTGTGTGTGTGTGTGTGTGTGTGTGTGTGTGTGTGTGTGTGTGTGTGTGTACTACAGGTTGGCCTGGATGATCCTGCTATCCAGTGTCCCCAATGCCACCCTAATCTCTTTTTGTATTTACTGCAGTCTGTCTGTTCAGATTTAGTCCACTAAAATAGAAATGGATGCCATTTAGGATGCAAACAAACAATCACAGAGCTATGAGATCCCCTCGATGAATACCTGCGATGTTGGCTACAAAAAGCTGAATACTAACTGACAAGTAGAAGCTACACAATCCTATATTTACCATCTGCTTTCAGGTAGAATCCAACAGTTTTGTCAGACTGAGATCACAGTTCTTCACAGGGGCTTAGAGATGTACTCTTATGGAGTACTGTCATGATGACATTGCAAGTAACACCACTCCTTCCTCCTTCATATCCGAGTGCCTCCATTAGCTTCTCACAGTGCTCTGCTCCAGCCAGGCCAACCAGATCAACCCAGGCCAACCCAGGCCAGTGTAGTTACATTACATTGGCCCAGGTGGACCCAGAATAGACTGTTGTTTGCCCTTAGTTGAGGCAGTGTGAGCTGTGATGCAGCCATCTGGCAACACCCTTAAGAGCATCTTCAGTTCCCCCAGCAAGAGCCAGGAAAGGTCACCTCCTGTAGCAGCCATCAGACACAAAACACCATAAAGGTGAACAGAACTACCAGGACTGATGAGGCAAAAACAGAGAGAAGTGAGAGGGGATGGACGGCCGAAAGACGATTAGAGAGACAGAGGGCATTTCTAAAGATGGAGAGAAGGAACAGATGACGAGAGAGCCAGAGAGGAGGTTTCTAAAGCTGGAGAGAAGAGAGAAGATGAGAGAGACAAAATAAGTTTCTAAAGATGGAGAGAAGAAAGGGCATGAGAGCATGGGAAAAAAGGAGGGGGTGTGGCCTGAGGGCATCTGACTTCTTGGTGATGACACGGGAAGGGAGAAGGTGAGACCTGGCTGAGAGGGGGATTCTGTCAATCAGCCCATCCCTGGTGCCTCCACTCTTTGGTGTTAGATCACTATGAAGAGACTCTCCCAGCTCTGCAGAAGAAGAGCACCACTACAATTAAGAGCCGTAAACAACAAGGTGGTAATGCAGCAAAGCTTAATAGCAGAGCAAGTGAGGCCGTCTGTCTGTCACTCTGGAAACATTCTAGTCGCTCCAATTTACGCCGCTTAAAATAGACCTTTGGGGGAATGATGATGTTGAATCAGTGTCATACCTTTGCTTTCTCCCTCCAGACCTAGCTACACACACACACACACACACACACACACACACACACACACACACACTCTCTCCCATCATTCCTAGTGGGTCTCCTGATTGATTCAATCTCCCAATGTCCCCTTCTCTTGTTTAGTGCTAATGGAATGTAATTCCCTGGCCTAGCCTCTCCATCAAAGCAGACATTGTGGTGGGGTGTGCTGGCCGGCAGGGCCACTGAGGTGGGGGTAATTATGATATTAATACGGAGAGGGTCTGAGGGGAAACTTCATTTGTCCTGCTAGCCTGTCTTCCTGCCTACCCCATAGAGAGACAGGTCAGTGGTCAGCTGGGCTGTAGTAAAGGATTGTGGTATGTAGAGAGATGTGATGGAGTGAATTGGGAGCTGTAGGACAGATCAATCATGTTTCAGCACAGACTCGCTCCCTGTGTTTCTTTGGCTCGAATTCTATCTCCAGGGCCATGTTTTTTTGGGGAGGTGTTTTCTCTTGCCCCTGCCCCCTCCTGTAAAGTGTACTGTAAGCCCAGATTGATAGCAGTAGTTGGTTCCTGCACCGAGGGACTGATGTACAAACTCACATACACACCCTGAAATTGTACATACACTCAGACTCTGAAGAAAACCAGCTCTGACACAAACACAGTGTGGCTCTGGAATGTTACACCCACTAGCCACAGCTTGCGTAAGCCCTGACTGAAGTATACAGGTATACATACAGTATTCATGAATATCGTAAACCCATGCTCACTCAATATTGTCAAATTTGTAGCCTTGCCGGTTGTGTTCACTCAGTCTGTCTGTCTGTGAGTCTGTCTAGCTGTCAATCAAATGTCTTACATTTGCTGTTGTAGAAAAGGGCTTTTACAGAGAGTCAGTGGGTCACTTTTTTCAAGGCCTGGTCTGGCCCTCTCCATGGTGCTGAAATCCTCATCCAACTCTGCTGGTCATTATGGGCCAGTTTTCAAAACTTTTTGACAGGATCTGTAATTCTGTAATGTTGCTTTTTGCAATCTATGTTAGGAACTATCAGCTTGCTGTTAACAATTCATTAAGAAATTATAGGATCTTTTTCATCTAGTTGGACACAAGAAGCCAAATTTTGTCATTCGACTAAGTCTCTATATGGCCATATAGAGTTTAGTAGTGTTTGTGTAGATGAATAGAGTTTAGCCCTGAGTTTGGTTGTGTAGTTCAAAGGAGTTTGACTATATATTTGAAAATAGTTAGACTTTGTAGTTGAATACAGTTTGATTGTGTAGTTGAGTAGAGTGTGACTGTGTAGTTGAATAGATTTTGATTGTGAAGTTGATGAGAGTTTGATTGTGTAGTTGAATAGAGTGTGACTGTGTAGTTGAATAGATTTTGATTGTGTAGTTGAATAGAGTTTGATTGTGTAGTTGAATAGAGTTTGATTGTGTAGTTGAATAGAATGTCATTGTGTCATTGAGTAGAGTTTGATAGAGTTTGACTATGTAGCTGGATAGAGTTTGATAGTGTAGCTGAATAGAGTTTGACTGTTTAGTTGAATAAAGTTTAATTGTGTAGTTGAATAGAATTTGACTGTGTAGTTTACTACAGTTTGACTGTGCAGTTGAATATAGTTTGATTGTGTAGTTGAATATAGTTTGACGGTGTAATTGAACAGAGTTTGATTGTGTAGTTGAACAGAGTTTGATTGTGTAGTTGAAAAGAGTTTGATTGTGTAGTTGAATAAAGTTTGACTGTGTAGTTGAACAGAGTGTGATTGTGTAGTTGAATAGAGTTTGACTGTGTAGTTGAACAGAGTTTGATTGTGTAGTTGAATAGAGTTTGGCTGTGTAGTTGAGTAGAGTTCGACTGTGTATTTGACTAGAGTGTTACTGTAAAGACAAATACAGTTTGACTAGGTAGTCAAATAGAGTTTGACTGTGTAGTTAAATAGAGTTGGATTGTGTATTTGACTAGAGTGTGACTGTGTAGTTGAATATAGTTTAATTGTGTAGCTGAATATAGTTTGACTGTGTAGTTGAATAGAGGTTGATTGTGTAGCTGAATATAGTTTGACTGTGTAGTTGAATAGAGTTTGATTGTGTAGTTGAAAATAGTTTGACTGTAGTTGAAAAGAGTTTGATTTTGTAGTTGAATATAGTTTGACTGTGTAGTTAAGTAGAGTTTGGATGTGTAGTTGAGTAGAGTTTGGCTGTGTAGTTGAGTAGAGTTTGGCTGTGTATTTGAATAGAGTGTGACTGTGTAGTTGAATAGAGTTGGATTGTGTAGTTGAATATAGTTTGATTGTGTAGTTAAATAGAGTGTGATTGTGTAGTTGAATATAGTTTGATTGTGTAGTTAAATAGAGTTTGATTATGTAGTTGAATATAGTTTGACTGTGTAGTTGAATAGAGTTTGATTGTGTAGTTGAATATAGTTTGACTGTGTAGTTGAGTAGAGTTTGACTGTGTAGTTGAGTAGAGTTTGACTGTGTAGTTGAGTAGAGTTTGACTGTGTAGTTGAGTAGAGTTTGACTGTGTAGTTGAGTAGAGTTTGACTGTTTAGTTGAATAGAGTTTGACTGTTTAGTTTAATAGAG
>JACXGM010033531.1:0-12250 GCA_016801145.1 Umbra pygmaea
ATTTAAATATTTTAAAAATTAAAAATGTTTGCCCTGCAATAAATAAAATAAATTTATTTTTTGCATTGCTCATAATATTTTTTTTGCGATTTAATATATTTGTTTGCAATTTTATATTTTTATTTGCGATATTCACAATTTTTTTTGCAGTTTTTAAAATTCCTTTGCAATTCCTTTTGACCCAAAAGTAATCCCATAAATGCATGGCCTACATACTGTCAGACAGGTGACTTGCATGCAAGCCTTTATTATCCAGCTAGCCATCAGTGTCACCATGTGGTAATTAGTGAGACTTGCACAACCTCATATAAGAGCCTGTGAACGAATCAGACACATTTGTGTTCCCTCATATGACACTGATATTTTAATTGTTTGGTTTATAGTCTGATAAAAACTATGGGAAACACGACCTTGGCCTTTTACTTCCATATAAATTTTTGACAATAATCTCTCAGCTCCTGTTTGACATAAACTCCCACTTTTTAGTTTCTTTACACCCTATTTCAGACATCTTTTTACTCTGTTTTTTCAGTGTCTTGTTGCCAAGGATACTTAACAAAGTGTTTTAGTTTACATTCCAATAGTGTAAGAATTCAGTGTCCACTCCTAAATCTAAATCATACAAGTTAATTAAACTAGTTAGAATTTGTCTCACAGAAACAGTTATTAGTTAAAATTGAAGTAGCACAACAAATCAAAACTTCAAAATACTGAGTACTTTTGACCAACAGGTGGCAGTGTATTATCCCAGAGCATCAATGTGTTCTGAGCCACAATATCAGTTTGATCTTATCATGAACTCCCATTTAATCCTAGGTGCATTGACTTATTAGGATCTCACTTTTCTCCAAATGTATTGTTTTCAAACATGTTTCCCTCATTGTATTTAGGTAAATGGGGTGCTAATTAGGATATTCTGTACATTTTAGCAAATAAGCTAATTAGAAAAAGATAGGACACAGAAAATAATGCATTGAGTTTGACAAAATTTGATAAAACATGGATTTAATTGGGGAAAAAAAGAATTGAATACATTACTGCGATACTAGGATATAAAATTATTAACCTATAATCCACTCAGCCATATCATGTTTCAGTAACAGGTCTCAATTTACATATACATATTATCGTAATATATACATGAATTTTTCTGAATTTCCTTTCAGTTCTGTTATATGATAATGTGATTTTGTGTCAGATTTTTGACAAAACAAGTTCAGTGTCCTCTGCTTCATGGGTTGTAAATGACTGGTCAGACCTGATTATTTACAGGGCATACTTCTCTCATGTAGATGTGGTCTTGTAAAGATAGAGCACTGTGTGTCGAGAGAAAGGGTGTGTGTGAGTTTGTGGCATATGTACGCAGTGTTTGTAAGAGCAACTCGTGATTCATTATCTTATATAGATGAAGGGTGTCTTTTGTGAAATGTGTAATTTATGGTAGAAAGATCCAGTAAGGAGAACATTGTGAGGGAGCCCGAATAGTTAAAGCCATGTAAACAGCAGTCCTTAGAGCCCTACCTTTATTAAACACATTCATACAAACACAACAGAAACAAAAAATACAGAATATCACTGTAGTCCTTCATGACATAACAAATAACATCAGAAGCAAGCATTAAGATGAGGACATAGGCACACACATAAACAAACACACATGGCTGCATCACATACAGTATACAAATACACACAAGATATCAACAGTATTGCTCAGTCACATGCAATACCACATCATAACATGCACACAGACAGTCCCTACTGAGTCCACTACTGCTGCAGGCTCACAAACAGTGGAAATTTCCTGCCACTCCCACTGAGCATGCTCCAAAATCCAGCCTGTTCCAGTCCTACCCCCTTTAGTCAGAGGCTGTCCCTATGTTGTCACACATCACGGTCACCAGCTGGATGTCTCACGTGACAAACAGCCAGGCAGGCACCAGCTGTGTGTACTAATCTGCTTGGCATTTTGTTACATTTCATCATTTTGCAGTAATCCACGGTTGTCTTGAACACCTTGCTAAAGCAGCCCAATAAATAAACGTTATTGAGACATGTAGCAATTCATATTTCCATTTTGAATAGCCGATTTAAAAAGAAGAAGGTTTGGATGGTTTATGACACATTTTGTTTAATGAAGCAGAGATTTGTAGCCTAGATGGTGGACGGCTTCAAAAGTGTGAATGAGTCACAGGCTCTCTTTCCAGGTTATTAATAGCTGTGGGCACTCTGCTATCACTGGGTAACACTGAACAGACAAGACCAAGTTAGGATAAAGCCAAAACAGACTGCTTCATCAAATTAAATGAGGTAAAAAGTGTTAATAAGTTGCATTATTATGCTTCTGCTAACATGAATCAACATTGTGTCTTCACATACAGTAGTGTCTACAGAAAAACTGTAGTTTTTTAGTGTTTACTATTGAAACACAAGTTGAGAAATGCAATAAAGCAAAGGATACAGACAAAAATGTGAAAGAAATCACTGCCATGGAGAAACGGCTGCATAGAAAAACAATTAATGTATTTTTTATCTGCAATTTGGGGCAATAATCGATCAACAATTTTATACAATCATAATCTGAAGTCATCTCTCATAAATAGAACTCAAGTTCAAGTAAAGCATATCACAAAAGCTTGAGTGACAATAAGGTCTCATGAAAGCTGTATTGTTTAATCCATTTTCAAAAAGTCCATGCAGCTGCTTACTACTCAATTATAGGCCTATATATTCATGCCCTAAATTATGTTTGACCTATTCAGCCACTGAAAATAAGATTGATGCTAGTCATTAGGCCCGGTAGCACACAACTAATGTCTACACTGACTACTGTACTAAACTACACTGAACTTGAGTACATTCTAGACTAAAACATGGTATATCATATTTTTTTGGTTTATGACAGATTTCATTTATTTGTATTACCGTACCTACTAAGAATGTTACATAAGGCAGTGTACACACGACCACACCAGGCCGTCTCACAGTTTTGTTGTAGCCCTAAACTACCTCACCTGGATCAAGCAGTTAAGGAATTGATGATTATTTGTCAAGTTGATTTAGTTGTGCTAGCTTTAGGATACATCTGATATGTGGCATGGCTGTGGGGCCCCCAGGAGTGGTTTGCGAACTACTGACATAAGGAGCATAGCCAGGACTTCTGGGCCCCATTAAATAAAACCGTTATGGGTCCCACCAATATGACAAATCATACTTCATTTAAATTCCAGGGCCCCTTGAATCTTCATCACTTTACCCCATTTACCACACCCCTATGTTAAATGGTTATGGTCGTAAAATCGTTATTTTGAGTCTTGCTGTCCCTGTAGATGGAGATATACAAACTATCAACAAACAATCTGTTGATAAGAACACCCTGGTAATGTTATTAGTTTTGTTTAGAAAAATTTGAAATGTTAGTATTAGAGTTAGTCAATAGTTGAAATTTTAATCATGGCCAGTCATTTAAGTATAATCAATTGACTACAGAACTACGAACTGATTGAAGGCGGGGCTCTGGAAAATACTGTCAGTCAAGCCTCACGACAACGCCCACATTTTCCAAACAGGCAGAAGAAGTCCACGTCGTGGCGCCTGCTTCGTAGTAAATGTTCGTTCATTCACCCAGCAATAGCGAAGACTAAATGACAGACATCTGACTCCAGACTCCTGACTCAGAAAATAAACAAATCAACAGGATCAATAGAGCAAATCCGTTTTGTCTGGATTATTAATGATTCCATTTTGTTTTGTTGTGTTTATTTTCTAGTTTATCACAGATTATCATCGGAGGAATGAGAGGGAATCTTTCCCTGAGCGAAGATATGTCAGGGTATCCTTCAACGATGCCTGTTTCCGACTTTTATGCAAAGCTTCATAGTACGGTTGAGCCGACCGAGAATGTTTGTGGGGCTGCGGGACCTGTGCCCTCCCGACCGCTCACTGGGACCTCTCCCGCGCAGCCCTCAGGAAAAGAAGGATGTGCTCAGGAAGGATCTGAGAAGTTGAAGGGTAATTTTGTCACTACGTCTTACACTTTTAAAGGGACATCAAAATATATTGACTGATATATTCATATGTTTACTTGAATATAACGAAGACATTTTTTTCTTACCATATTTACATTATTGATTTTTCACTAATGTTCTGATTCATGGAATAGCTAATACAACTCATTAATTTGTGTCCAAAAATGTGTTTGATGTAATTTTGTATCTCATGCAAAATCTCTAGGGACCTATGAAGTAGCTACCTAGAGATTTTGCATTAGGTTACGATGTGTGTCCATTGACTAGATATTTTAACAATGACACTGACTTCACTAAAGCGGAGCGCACGTGCATCTAAGCACGGACACATGTCAATGTGGGCTGCTGTCCTGTTATTATCCTCGGCCTGTGAAACAACTGATCAGTCTGAAATTACTGATCATTCGGTACTCATTATATTACCGATGAGTACCTCCAACTGCAGGATGGACGTATTTGTCAGCCAGTTACCTACTGAAAGATTAACAATTGGCATGCGGAGTTTCTGGAACATTATACAGCAGCAAGAATATATACTAAAGGCCACTTCATTAGGTACACTGGTTCAACTGCTCATTAACACAAATATCTAATCAGCCAATCACGTGGCAGCAAGTTATGCATTTAGGCACGTAGACATGGTCCAAACGATCCGCTGAAGTTCAAACCAAGCATCAGTATAGGGAAGAAATTCGAACATGGCATGGCTGTTAGTGCGAGAGGTCAGAGGCGAATCGACAGACTGGTTCGAGCTGATAGAAAGGCAACAATAATTCAAGTAACAACTCATTACAACCAAGGTATACAGAAGAGCATCTCTGAACACACAACACGTTGAAGCTTTCAGATGGGCTACAGCAGCAGAAGACCACTCCTGTTGCCTAGTCTGATGAGTCATGTTTTCTGCTGCAAAATTCAGATGAAAAGCATGAAAGCATGGATCCATCCTGCCTTGTATTAATCGTTCAAGCTGTGGATGGTGGTGTAATGGTGTAGGGGATATTTTCTTGGCACACTTTGGGCTACTTAGTACCAATTGAGCATTGTTTAAATGCCACAGCTCACCAGGGTATTGTTGCTGACCATGTCCATCCATTTATAACCACAGTGTACCCATCTTTTAAATGCTACTTCCAGCAAGATAATGTCACAAAGCCCTCATCACATCAAACTGGTTTCTTGTACATGACATGAGTTCAATGTACTCAAATGGCCTCCACAGTTACCAGACCTCAATCCAATCGAGCACCTTTGGCATGTGGTAAAACAGGAGATTTACTTAATCGATGTGCAGCCGACAAATCTGCAGCAACTGCGTGATGCAATAATGTCAATATGATCCAAAATCTCTGGGGAATATTTCCAGGAAACATTGTCGAATCTAAGGCAAAAGGGGGTCCAACCCAGTACTAGCAAGGTGTACCTATTGAAGTTACCAGTGAGTGTATATGGTTCATTATGAACTGATAATTCACAGTTAGAGGCTACAGCTCACATCTTGTTGATGCATTTGAACCAGGTCTGTAACGTTTCACACATCATGATTACCCAAGGGATGACTTGACGTTCTATGGCATTAAAGGGGCCAGTGCACTGTGTGGCATGCTCACCCTTCAATAAGAGCCTTAAAGGGTGTCCTGACTCGATGTGGTCACTAAATAGTCTGTGACAATGACCATCAGAATATGTTTGTTAATCTCGTCATCATGGCTGAATGTAAAATTTGGTCTTCATATCTTCACGTACAACTAAATATCTCTAGATTCTTTGTTGGCCCATTCATCCACTCACTCCCCTGTAAGAAAAAAAACATTGTACTATAGTTGGTAAATTTATAGATAAAAGCATCTTCTATGTGACTAAAATAAATTGAATATATATATTTATTAAATTAACCTTGTTTTTGGAGCAATATCATTACATTTACCAGTCTGCAACATGTTATTGACTGTTACCCTACCCCAGATCTTAGGTCAGGAGGAGAGGTTTAGGAATCCACTCAGGAAAATGGGGACCAGATCAGGCTAGCTAATTCCGGTTTTCCCTACTAAGCGAGCAAACTAACTAGCTCCAGTCATACCAAAAGACTAGGCTCATTCTCAAGTTCACCCCTCCGTCACCCCCCCCCCGTCCCTCCCCAAACTCCAGTCCCCTCTGGCCTATATAGGCACTCTCCTCCCCTTTCAGATCTCCCATCACATGTCTGTTCATGTTTCTGATGGAAAAGATTAAACAAACTGTACATATGAATTGAGTCTATGACAACATAGAGGTGTTCGCTGCAATAAGATCAGAAATGCTGGGTCACATAACCGTCTTTTTCAATAACTACCATGTTCAGCCCAACTCTATTTGTAGGAACAAAAATAACCAGAGAGGTTTTGAGTCTATTAATAATCAGTCCTTTTTAGTTCACTCGTCATCAAAACATTCATTTTTATTTATATTCCCCAAAAAATGTAATGCTCAGAACTTATTCTCCCTGACTTTCCAAGTATAAGTCTGTTTTCATTTCGAGCTGCAGAGCTAACAGAAATGACGAGTGATTAATGAGATTGTGACAGCAGTGTAGATATGCCCGTGCCCATACTTGACTGTAACCTCACATTTCTATGGTGCATCCCCACCTAGCTTATGGGCCTAGGAGTGTGATAGCAAATTGTCCTTCTGCAATCACAGCTCTGTAAACGAAGCCCAGATGTGCTGCTAGGCTGAGATATTGTTGTGTCATTTGGACGATCTGAGAACAGTAACTTTTCTCGGTTACTGTAACCACTGAAAGCCTAGCCCGCTGCCAGAGTTTGTATGAACCGACTGTCTTCACATTGACCATGTGACAGTAGGCTCCGACAGGGCAATGACAGGGCAGAGTGATTAGGTGGACGGAAGCTCGACGGGGTGCTCGGGGTACCCCATTGTTCCCCAGGGTGAGTGATGTGTGGGCAGCTGCTGCTTGTGTCACTTTGTTTCTTCTGGCCTTGTGCCCCTCTGTAACCCCCCAACCCCCCCCCCGCCCCACCAGCCCGCACTGGTATTCTGGTTGAGTCCAGAGTCGGCTAGTCTGAGGCAGATTTGGGCCTCCCCTCCCAAGTCCTAACAGAGACATGGAACATTGAGAAAATGTTTGTGTACGCTTGCGTGTGTGTGTGCGCGCGCAAGCATTTGTGTGCTTGTGTGTTTGTGTGTGAGAAAGAGTTATGGGCTGTCAGCCTGGGCTCTTTTTCTGGGCAGAGGTTTGTGGAGTTTTGCCACAGCTGGCAGTGGTGGTTTTGTCACATTCAGCTTCTGCCAGTTAACTTCTTTTTTAAAGGCCAAGTCAGTTATCCCGAGCACAGGAGAAAAAACATCAGCAGAGTTCAGTCTCTGCTTTTTACTTTTCAGAACCTGACCATCAAAACAAGACTTTGTTCATAATCTATATTGCAAAGCAGATTCTAATAAAAACAACACATATTACCATGGAAAATTAAAACTACATTAAAACTACGAACAAATTTTTAAGAACTGCTCAAATTGTTTTTGACATGCTAGGTTGAAGCAACATAAAACAAAAGTTATTTCCACCGCATGAAGACTGCAGGGTTCAGCCAAGGGCATAGATGCATTCGCTATACAGTATGTGATCCTGTACTACACGTATTCTACACATACTTTATGTTTAGCTCTGTTACAGGTTTGGACGAACGACAGTGTGACTGAGAGCCTTTCTACATTCTCCATGATGAATCAGCTACCGCACACATAACAACAGCCGTCATTGTTGAAGCTAAACTGTTTTATCAGAAGGCAGCTTTGTGCTGGGTTGGTATTATGGCAGATGTATTCCTTCTCTGTTAGAGGTCTTATGATGGAACTACGATTCTCTACAATAAGAAACATTACACGTTCTGAATGTTGGTCTTTATTGATCACCATTGGTCATGGTCTCGCAGTTATGGGGCAGCGGCCGACAAGAACTCAAACTTATTGCACCATAGACAACAATCTAAATGTTTTTAAGTAAAAAAAAACGATTATGAAAATAGATTTCTGTAATTAGGTCATTAACTTATAGACAGAACCTGTTGGTTACATTCCAGGGAATATTTCTCAGTGTTCTCTTAAACTCCAAGAGAGAGAACACTGCTTTCTTTATTTTCAATTTCTTAATTAGAAATCATGTCTGTTGATGAAACAATAACAGTTGTAATAGATTAATAGATGAAGAAGAAGTTTTATTTATATAGCGCCTTTCCATAGCTCAAGGCCACTTTACATTATACATTACAGAACACCCAGACACTCAGACATACATTACATTCACATGGATACAAATAATCACATTATCCAAAATGCATGTTAAATAGATATGTTTTTATGTTTTATGTAGATGGGCTAATTAGATTTCTCTAAATTGGTATGAAATGGAGCCTCCCTACGGAGTGCAAGATAAAGATACAGGACACAGTCATGAAAGGTTCCCAATGGCCAGATGCCACAAGGCCACCAGCACTATTTTTACTTGTCCAAACATGAGATGTTCTAGGACTATCAGTAACTAATGTTTCACCCACAGAACACAGAGTACATTAATAACCCTCTAATAAATACCACAGGGGTATCTTAACCTAGTATCAGTCAACAGTTCAGTTCTGGCCTAAAGTCTAGAGGTCAACAAAATATGTGTACAACATATGTAAAGTTTGAGTACATCAGAAAGTGCTGGTCCCCTGAAATCAGTGCTGATCTACTGGGATTTTTCCACACAACCATAATAATAATAATGAATTCAACTTGTGTTTATTTTCAAGGAACCCAAAGCGCTTTACACAATTAGGGGGAAAGCCCACCTCATCCACCACAAATGTGTAGCACCCACTTGGTGCCCGAACCATCTCTAGGGTTTACAGAGAATTTTCAGAAAAAGAGAGTGAGCAGCAGTTCTCAGTGAAAATGCTTTGTTGATGGCAGAGGTCAGAGGACAATGGCCAGACTGGTTCAAGCTGATAGAAAGGCAACAGTAACTCAAATAACCACTTGTTACAACCAAGGTATGCAGAAGAGCATCACTGAATGCAGAACATGTCAAAACTAGAAGCAGGTGGACTACAGCAACTAGGCCTGTCACAATATGCAATAAATCAATTAATCGCATGATAAATAAAAATGAGCTCAAAATTTTTTTCGGCCACAATCATTTCCATTTGCATGCTTGTTTGTTTTCCTAGTCTCTCTCTCTACCAAAAATACTTTATTGTTTTGGTTGTGTATGGTTTTTAATTTCCATTTCATTTATTGTTTTTGATTGTGTTTGGTTTTTATTCAAGTGCATTTTTTGTTCACAGAGACTGAGAGTAAATTTTATTTATTGTTTTTGGTTGTTTTGTTTATTAATTTTGGATATTTAAAATGTTTTCCAGTTCCAGTATATTCTTTAGAAATAAAAGTTTACTGATCTTTGAAAAGGTTTACCTGCATTATCATGCCATTATCATTATATTAGATGAAAATGGTCTCCGAACGACAATATTATCGTTTATCGCAATAATTTCTGGGACAATTTATTGTCCAGCAAAATTTGTTATTGTGACAGGCCTAACAGCAGCAGAATACCACACCAGGTACCACTCCTGTCAGCTAAGAACAGTATACTGAGCCAACAATTTACACGTGCCCAACAAAATTGAACAATAGAAGTTTGGGAAAAACGTTGCCTGGTTTGTTGAGTCTCGATTTCTGCTGCGACATTCGGATGGTATGGTCAGAATTTGGCATAAATAACATAAATGTGAGATTTGCCTCATGGAGGTACGCTGACAAATCTGCAGTGACTGTGTAATGCAATAATGTCAATATGTACCAAACTCAGTGAGAAGTATTTCCAGCAACTTGATGAATCTATGCCACAAAGAAGGCAGCTCTGAAGGCCAAAGGGGCTCTAACCTGGTACTAGCGAGGTGTAGCTAATGAAGCGGCCGGTGAGTGTATGTTGTGGGTAATGGGCACACTGCTGTGGCATGATGTAAACTGCCATTCCATCTGTATGGCCCGTCTCTTTGTCTGCTAGTTAAGTCCCTTAGAGTGTGACCCTGGGGTTAATAATAGGTTGTGTTTGATCTGATGAGCCAAGAGGTCACAGACAGGATTACTGGGACCTGTGGCAGAAATAGCTTCCATGGACGCATTACTGTACTTTCTAGCCTTCAAGGAAAGCCAAATAGCAACATAATTGCAAGCAGCAGACACATGTCAATGGTAAGTGTCTACAGAGAGGATATATAGTGCATTCCACAATATTCTGTTGCATATGGAGAGTCAATATTCATTAGAATTGGCTGCATTGCACAGCAGACCTGAGGGTATTTCTTTTTTTGTGTGATTGTTCCTGATTTTCCTCCCCAATTCCCTCTAATCCTGCCTTGTTGTCAGCAACTCTGCAACTCCTTGTAAAGATCTGTGAGATGACCAGGGGTGCGCAAATGGTTCGTCCAACCACATGTCGCCCAAGCCGCCAATTATTTTTGCACTGTTCACCCAACACGGTAGCCTTTAGTTGGATCATGCACGGGATGATTACGTTCACCAACTATACTTTCGCTATAGAATTTACAGGCACCCGATCTGACCACAAGGAGTGCAGTGGTGGGGTGCAGTGGTAGGGTGCAGTGGTGGGGTGTAGTGGTGGGGTGCAGTGGTGGGGTGCAGTGGTGGGTTGCAGTGGCGAGCGCTTGTAATCCAAGTCACTGGGAGGCTGAGTTTGGTGGACGTGGTAGGAAAATGAATCTAATTATCTTACGCAAATCCCGGGCAGCATTATGCCAATTTTGCGCTGCCTCGTGCAGGAGGCCTGGGGAAAGTTCGAGAACCCATTGTCAGGCTTGAATTCATGAACATTTTGACATAGACTGTCCTGCAATGCAGAGACTTGGCCCACTACACCACGCGGACCTCCCCACCTGAGGGTATTTCGTATGATCCTCTGTCACTGACTGTACTCTGTGAACAGCATAGCTCCCCGGGCCCAAAGTCAGCACAGTTACTGACACAGTGCTGGCAAGTCTCAATGTGTGAATTAACACACCACAAGGTATTACTCACTGGCTCAAAGTACAGTTGATGCTACGAGGTCTGATCAGTGACAGCCTATCTGTATTTATAGTCTCCATACAGGTCTGGACTAGTCTCAGTAAGTTGCACCCAAAGCATTTGCTGGCTTGTATCTCGCTGCGGTCCCATCACTCACCCCTGGTCCCAGCTCCCAGAGCCTTTTGTCAGGTTACATTCTTACAAACGAGGCCTTGGGTGTCTGAGGCTCCATTCAGTAGGTTGAAACATTAGTGTGGGATGACATCTCCACAACTCTTGCTGTTAGCCTACAACCCATCGCATTTCGGGCCTTGTGCTGATATTCTAACCACTGTGACGTTTAAACTTCCTGGCTGCTTATATTATCCTCAGCATATTCAGTGGATCTTTGGTAACACATTGTTTAGTTACACATTTCCATGGTTGTGTCAGTGAGGCTTTTTGTTTGTCATTTCCAGGTAAGGTTTTAAAACGCAGTTATAGAAATGACTCTGGGGGAACAAAGTGGATCAGTAGAAAATGGTAGGCAGCAGCTACACAATCATCCTTTTGTAGAAACACAGCACCATAAATGTTAATACACCTAGTAAAACACAATACACATAAATACACCTAGTAAAACACAATACATGTAAATAAACCTAGTAAAAACACAATACATGTAAATAGACCTTGTAAAAACACAATACATGTAAATAGACCTAGTAAAACACAATACATGTAAATAGACCTAGTAAAAACACAATACATGTAAATACACCTAGTAAAACACAATACACATAAATAAACCTAGTAAAAACACAATACATTTAAATACACCTAGTAAAACACAATACACGTATATAAACCTAGTAAAAACACAATACACATAAATAAACCTAGTAAAAACACAATACATGTAAATAGACCTAGTAAAAACACAATACAAGTAAATACACCTAGTAAAACACAAAACATGTAAATACACCTAGTAAAACACAATACACACAAATAAACCTAGTAAAACACAATACACGTAAATAGACCTAGTAAAACACAATACACGTAAATAGACCTAGTAAAACACAATACACGTAAATAGACCTAGTAAAACACAATACATGTAGATACACCTAGTAAAACACAATACATGTAGATAGACCTAGTAAAACACAATACAT
>JACXGM010033533.1:0-12249 GCA_016801145.1 Umbra pygmaea
GCCTAACCACGACTGGCCTAACCACGACTGGCCTAACCACGACTGGCCTAACCACGACTGGCCTAACCACGACTGGCCTATCCATTGCTAACCATGACTAGCCTATTCTATCTATGTTATTTCTGTGGGTGTATATATTGTAGCTGGTCAACAGCCAGCACACATTCAAGATTTGGTTTGAGACAATACAGTGTAGTCATATATATTGTAGTCAATTCTGGAAGTCCCTTATTTAAAATCATAGATCAATAGAATGAAATGTGGGACATTTGTTGTTGCCTTCCTTAGCACATCTCCAGCAGAAGACACAAAGACAGGGTGGCTGGGAAACCCATGAAACCTAAATACAGCCCTTACAACAAACAGCAACGCAGCTCCACTATTCTGGCCGTATGTACCGTTTCCTCTATCTTACTCATCTAAGCTTTTCAGAAACAGTTGCTTAGATTTCAAGGATTATTATTTAATGCCTTTATTGGCAGTTTCTTCAAACAGCCTTCAGGAATATTGATGCATCAGTGGTGTTAAAAACAGGCCTTTATGTTTATGTAATATAACGGTGTGATATTTTTGTAGCTAATCAATAAATAATAATAAACATATTTACAGATTTGCTTTCTTAGTAAACCCTTGTTTTCTCCTCCAGGCCAAGCTGGCTCTTCAGAAGGACCTGGTGAAGCCCATCTCCCCTGCTACTTTCCTCTCAAACCCCTTCTGCCCTACCACCATCTCCTCCATCTCGCTACACCCACGGCCCAACACGTCTATCTTTCAGAACGCTGGCCTCCCACCCTCCATGGGCTCCATGCCCTCGTTTCTGCGGGCTGCTCCAGGCCCCATGCGGCCGAACTCCGGCTCTATCCTCTTCGCCCCTTATTGAGTCATGTGTCGCGACACAGTGAGCAGAGAATAGAACAAAACGGACACTGGGCAATAACAGAGTGAGGGGGTGGAACTGAACGTAAAACACGGACGGAGGTTTCTGATTTCTAATCTTGTCCGGTAACAAGTGATTCTCCATATTCAAATGAAAAATGTTTTCGGTACTCGCTGAGTTGAAGATAACACAGATGCAGCACAAAGGGAAACTAACATGAGGGGAGACGTCTAACAGCGTGGAGCCATAAGTGCGCTGCGTATCGGATGATGTCCTGCTACTAGACAAGTACCTCCTTGGTGCACTTAACTGAGATAACTATTGTTTCCTGCGAAGCTTGAAGGAACAGCAGCATATGATTAACTTGTTTACCTTTGCCTAGTCCGCGTAGGTTTCCTTGAAGCACAGAGGTATAATGGGCTCTTGGAGGCTACGGAGGTTCTACATCGAAACCTTTCGTGGAGTAATAAAGAGCATCAAACAGCTTCCTGAAGGACTTGAATTACCATAGTCTTCCTATTCTATGAAATGAATGGACCGTTCTAGCTACATATATGTGTATGACCATGTTCACCCGGACTAAAGGACAGTCATACCTGATTCATACTAGGGGACCAACCTGAACTATAGAGAGTTTTTCTTCTCACATTTTCCTTTCTTGCAAATACATTGAATTCCGAATAAGGAAGGAGCAGTACAGTGTGTTTAAGCTCTGCCCAGTCTGACCCAGTAGTGTGAAAAGGGTATCTGTGCACTTTCCAACTGTTGCTTGATATCACGTGTCAGGTACTGAATGTCAATGAAAAGATGTAATTTCGGCATTTGTTCTGTTTGTTGTGCACATTAATCAGATGAATCTCTGCATCACATATATTTGTCAGTCAAACTGGATACTTGGTTTACTTTACATCATAATACAGAAATTTACAGTAGATAGCCATAGCAACACATTTTTTAGTAATGGTGATTCCATTACTTTTTAATGTCTTGGTTTCTCAGTAAATGCCAAATCTGAATTTGAGGTGCATTGTAGTGTGTAGATCTCAAGTTCTGATTTGTCTCACACACCAATAGAGAACATTGTTTATACAGTATAATATGTAATAATGAGTCATACTTTTCTTAGAAAAAAAGATAGAATGTTTTATATTTAGTTATTTGTAACTAGGATTAGAACATTACATTTTCAATTTAAAATCAGTGAATTTAGATGCACACCCACTAATTTCTGTTCTCTTTACTGATTTGATATAAATTTTACCCCAAATCCACATCATCGCCCTGTGGTCAGGCAGGTTTACCATCAGCCTTTCATTTATATCTCTATGTAATATCCCTCATTTGAAATAATGCAACAATATGTTGTGGCGTTCTGATGCAATAATGTACAGTGTTGAATTTGTAAATTCTCTATAGTGTATATTTTATCGTTTACCGTCCAAGATGCTATAGTCATTGTTTGTTACAGAGAGGGACCGAAAAAACAGGTACACTATTTGTATTTTTAAAGTACTGAAAGAATCAATCCACTCCTAAAGAATGCTGGTTTTCAAGATGGTTGGATGATCTTTTAAACTGCTATGTAATGTATACAGTGTGTAGGGGGCTGCATTGTCTTGCATCAGATAAAGCCACTGCGTGGGACATAAAAGCAGTTAAAAATTTTATTTAGCATGACAGTTTGCCCATCCTTTTTTGTTTTGCATGACAGTTTATCCATTGTTTTATTTTTTGCACGACAGTATATCCATCCATTTTTGTTTTGCATGACAGTTTACCCATGGTTTTTATTTACTTTGTAGGGGGACAGAGAGGAAGGGTACACAGTTGACTGCATCTCCAGGTTGCATGTGTTGTGCATTTGAGACATGAGCTTACCACTAAAGCAAACACAGTTTTTGCATGCATTGCAACCCACTGTTGAAAAAATAAATCTAAAAAGCTATATGGAGATTTTAACCCACATGTATTTGTTTACCTCTACACTGGCTGACAGCTGTGGGATTAATTATGGCAAGTAATGGCGTCATCTGATGTTAGACAATGTACAGTAGGCGGCAGTACATTGACATTTAAATGTACAATTTTGAATTATGTCTTATACTGTATGTGGTTGATTATTTTCCCATATAATTTTAATTAATAACATAATTTATTTTTACTTTAAATTATTTACTAACATAGGTTATAAAGGAGACCCAATAAATGGCATGTTAAAATAAAAGTGATATGAGATCATAATAATATTTTCCTCTGGTATATGGACATGTACAGTATTTATTTCAAGAGAATTTTCTATCATGCCATTTAGGCATACATTCAGTTTCATTTCAGATATGTGGTTTTGTTTTTTCTTTTGTTCATTTGTTAAACATTTTATTAAATTCCCAAACTGGATACTCATATTGAGTTATTTATTTACTGTATAGTTGATTGTATTAATGTAATTTACCCATATCTATGGTATATTAGATGGTCTATAGCTTTCAATTAATAAACACGCCAGGGTCTTTTTTCAGAAGACTGTTTACTGAATTTATTTTTTTAACTTCATTTTTATTGTTTACTTCATCTAGAATTAACTTTCTCCTGGAAATATTAAATATTTTAGTTTTAGGTATATAAGTAAAAAAGTTTTGGAACACCTAAGGATTGTCATGTTTTGACAAAAATTCACAAAAGTGGCATTAAATTGATAAAATATATTTCCAAATATCAATGCTGGTAAACTCCTGATGTTTTAAAACTTTAGACCGGTATATAAATAAGGTGTTCATACATTTTTAAGACTATAATTGAATAATATTTGAGTAAATTTTCAAGAGGATATTCAGCATACTGATATTCAGGATATTAGATAAACTAATCTAGAAGAGATTGTGTACTATGCCAGGAGCATATGTCCCCCTATAGGACATTTTTTTCTGGTGAAGATTTTATTTGACTCCTACAATAAACACTATCTTCCATAGGTTAATTTGTTTACTTCATCTCTTATTAATATATATTAGATCACAGTAAACATTGAATGATCGCAAAAGTACAGTACTATTTTTAGTTTGTCAGATACAGGACAGGCTGTGAGGATTACTATACCTCCCTCAAGTTTCAAATACTGTCATGTCTCTATCTGTTGGCAGTTCTGGTATGTTTACATAACTTCATTTAGATTTAACATGGACAGCTGCAGCCTGGTCTTATGACATGCGCTTAGTTGACATAGGACATGGGGTATCTATCCCATGGCATCCTTTCCTCTAAAGGAAAAGTTAAATTAAAGATATTTCATTAATCCTTTATTTAATAATATGGATGTATATATAAATATGTCGTAAGGTGATAATTAAAAGAATATACTGTCGTGAAATAAAGCTTCTGAGTATTAATGTCAGTGGATTCCATCTTCCAAAAATATCCTTACCTAAAATCGTTGACATCTGTCATTGTCACAAACATGGTGATATAGCAGGAGGATTTGAATTGCGTGAACCAGTTCTATATTTTGGTAAACATGCACAATTGAATCATGCGTTAGAACAATACAGTCAACTGAAAAAGTATTGCACTTCATGAAAATGAGCAAATAAACACAAACTGGAAAAACACAAACAACAACTTTGTTTTGGAAGCTCTGACTGGCCTATTAAGTGATATTGAATATGGCTTTAACCAATGACCCCCAAGAGGATATCTCTCATCTTTTATAATGTAACCCAAGGTTTCCTGCTTTTATATGCTAAAGGGAACATGAACTAACTAGACAATGTATTTCTTGTTTTGCTAAATTATATCGCACAGGTTCATTGATTCAGAAAGATCGAATTAAGCAAATCCTTCAAAGTCATGGATATAAGGATTTCAATTTGCCAAATAAACACTGTAATTATCTTCATAATCACACACATTTAAAGTCGCTAGGCATATTGGTTTGAGATCCTTACAACTGTAATTGTGATACATCTGCCGGTACAAAATATGATGTGGAACCTTGCAGTGCTTGCTATACAATGCATATTTACTCGCTATTTTTTTTAATAGAGTGATGGTCAATGAACACCTACATTTTATAATTACATTTAATACATTTAAACACTCTCTTACCCAGGGAGACTGAAAGTAGTTGGTGCATACACTTTATAATGATTTGACCTCATGCATCTCCCCATTTAATGATATCCAATTCATGATTAATCTGTTAATTGAACTCGAGAGACTCAATATTGAGAATTGTGTCTAAAGCTCATACAATACCATTCTGGTTCTAATCAGGCTGCTTGCTCAACAAGGAAGTCAATAACAGAATCCCTATACACTGGAAAGTAATCACTCTATTGCCTTCTACCTTGATTCAGCTCACAAACGTCCCACCGCTAAAAAGAGACGCTAGAAAAAGCAAAAGAAAAATCCCAGAAATGAAAAAGCTGCTGGCCAATTCCACCCCCATTGGCTCTCCGAGCTAATCCACAATGATGCAGCTGACTGTGACGCCATTTAGGATGCCCACTCGTTTATTAGCCCTCTGTGGGAGTCAAACCCACAACATTTGGATTGCAAGTGCCATGCTATCCACAAACATTTTGTACACTCCCTGTAAGCAATTGAGGTTGAAAAGACGTTGACAAGATGTCTTTTCTGGTTGAAAAGACGTTGAATAGATGTTGAAAAGATGTATTTCAAAATATTTTGCTCAGTGGGCTCAATCTCTTGATAATATATTTTTACACTAATTTAGAATTACAAAAAAATTTGTGCTCACCAAATGTGCTTCCCCAAAGCATTAACTCTGGGTTGTGAACACATACAATATAAACATCTTTTTTTATTTTATTATTTTATTAAATAATAAAATTTAGAAGTAATCCCTCTTAGATAAAAATGTCATGACTGTGCGGAAGGTATGTGGAGGTAAGTGGAATCTCAGCTTCCAGTGTATATAATCCAGTCTTTCTGCTCATTGCAGAAAATATTTTAGGAAGCTTAGTTTAGCATGGCAGGCATTACTAATGTAACTTGTGCCACTGCCTCCTCTAAGATACTGTAACTACTGGTAAGTACTGGTAACTACTGGTAAGTACTGGTAAGTACTGCAAAATCTTTCTCCTTTTGATCTGAATGCCAAAACACTCATTCAAAGCTTTACACTGAGTATCTGAGACGATGTCAGTCTAGTTAAATATACAGCTCAAACAACTTAATCTGTTTGTTTATTCTGTTTGGTCAACAGTATCATGGGTAGCAATTACAGTTCATATGCATACAGTACATTCATACAATAACCTCTAAAATAAATTAATATTTCCCTAATCAATCATATAAAAATAAGAAGACTCTTCTGACAATTTTCCACTAAAAGCAATACTTTCTAACGACTAGTATCTCTGCCATGTGTAGATGTATTTAAAGAACAAATACACTGTTTGTAAGCTAATTCATGTCAAAGGAATATTGTATGTTGCTTCTTTTAACAAAATACATTATTTCATAAATGCATCTGTATGCCTGCCATCAGTGACATTAATTATCAAGTGTAAGCATGGAACATTCACCACTTTGAATAGAAATTTGACAAATAGAGACATCTAGTGGTTCTTCAGAGTAAAGTAACTTATTGTTAATACCTTATACTTAATAGTAGTAATAATACATAGCCAAAAATATCAACTATATTTGCCAAGCAATAGTATCACTGGTAATTGTACTTGGGGAGACATTTTCAAAACACACATTTTAAGCATTTATCAGAGACCAGACTTGTTTGAGTGTTTATAACTATACTACTTTTAGGTGCTTCTAAAGTAAGGGGTTTATAACTATGCAATGAATTAATACTTTTTTACAACTGGCAACCTTCCCAGTACAATTTGGAAAACCCTAACCTCTAAGCCATCTGACCATGACAATCATTAGAAGGTAGAATTAGCTAACCCAATAGTTTTCAAACATTCTAGGGCTAGAGACCAGTTTTGGGATTCAGCGAACCTTCAAAATTGCAACACAAAAAGGTTTGAGGAAAAGTAGCTTCCAAGGAGTTGTACAATGCGTTAGACACTTTCTGTCTAAACATATGAATTACACCCCAGAGAAGACAAATTAAAATGCCCAACTTTTTGGCAAAATAAAAAATCAGTCCACAAAGCAACTGCATGGTTTTCTTGGGAAGATATCCCAAAAGTATTTAGTTAAATTATTATTACATTATTATAATTTTACATTACATTTTGACTTAACATTGAACATGGGAAAGGAAAAGAGGATAATGATAAAAAATTATAAACCTGATAATACTGAACATAATTTCTACTGAACAATGAACTGTAATAAGATGTGACAGATTGCCATAATAACACTGCAGCATTATATTGTCTTTATATAGATTTATACATTTAAATGGATTTGAGTTACAAAAAATGTTAACATTATTTAGCTGACATTTTGTTATTTAGCTCACATTTATACAAAAGAATATAGCGAGGACATTTTCACATACACGGTATGTGCTCTCCAGTTTTATTACAGTACAAGATGCATACTTTTGCCATGGGTGCTACATGCACAACTTCTGATGAGTTCCTGGTTGATAGTCCCTGGACAAGAAAAGGTTTAGAAAGACCGCTGCTTTCAAAGAATAATACACTATAATTGCAAGCGTTTCTAGAATTACTAACTGAAATGATATTGAGTAATTCATTCGGTATTTTATTTCATTTATGTTGTCAATGGATAACGGTTAAATGAATCCACTCTTTCCGGAAACAGGAGTTGGTAACGTAACATGCGTTAAAGGTCTGGGAGTGGCCTCTGTAGTAATAGACCAGCCCCCTGAAAACAAATCTTTCAATAGCTATTCGGTGTCGATAGGGCTGAATAACTTTTGAGAGGATAATATATATTTCTAACGTTTTCAAAGTGTTGAACAACGGTACAGATGTGATCTTTTCAGATATTCGGTGGAACTCGGTCACATACGGGGATCTCAATAGAAACAGCTGCATGCTCCTGCTACAGACTACATTGATTTAACATCGTATAATGTTACACAAATCGTACTGTTTTGTCTAAGGTAAGAAGGAAATCGTGCCTCCGGTTGAAACCATGTTTAATTTGCAAGGATTAAAATGGTAAAAGGTTCAGAGCGAGATTTGATTTCAGAAATATAGGTCATTGTGTCTGCATAGCTCACTCACTGTTGCAACAGTATCGCATTTGTTTCATTGGTTGTTGAGCCAGTTGGGGAAACCTCGTGCTGCTACAGAGATACAAAGATACGCGTCTTTTTATTTAGTGCGCTTACGCAAATATGGATATAGCTACATAATAATGTTATTACATTACAAAATGGAACTAAAATTTCGATGTTATTCAAAAGAACTCGAGTGATGTGAAGGCCATGAAGGTGGGTCCTTCCATTTAATGGTTTATGTCTAGCGGTGTGCCTGGCTATAAAATCTTTCTATTTATATTTTTCATTGAATGAATTTGGACTTCAGAGAAACAGCGGTTATTATTGTTGTTTCAGTGCCCAGTTTCTGAGACCAAAGGCCATGGAGTGAGTAGTACATTCTGTAGTCAATAGGGTGGAGTTTGGGATGTACAATCTGTGGTAAATGCCAGTGGGTGGCTCAGGATTTTGCAGTAGGTCAGAGTGTGCTGCCTTGCAATTTACTAATGGGTTTCAAATGATTCCCCACACTGTTGGACAGTGACCATGCAAATCTATCATTCTGTAGTCTTTGGGAAAAAATATGCTGGGAACAGATTTGACTAAAAGGATATGACTAAAGGATATGATGAGGTGGTTTATGTTTAATTCAGTTCAGCTTAAACATGCTATTATTAACTGGCCAGATGTATAATCCTCTCGTACTTGATTCTGCAAATAACAAACATTATGCTTTTATGGCTAACATAATTGTATTCATTTTAAATGTGTATTATATCATACCTAAATAAGGCTTGGGGATTGTTTTGTTTTCGCATGAAAATATTTTTGTTGTCATTATTTTATGGTCTCATTATTTCACGTTAGTTTTTTTAAATTAGTCAAAATGATTGTTAACACCGCTGTAACTGCTAGTTATTTACACGTTTGAAATATTTTTTAATCTCTAAAGAACATGGGCCCAGAATAAAAGATTTGGTGTAGGTACCTGTTATTACTGAATAGGTAAAGGTAAATAAATTTGAATAGTCAGTTGTTGGTTTGTAACTGACCAATCCATGACAACTATTTGCTTACATTTTAATGTGTATGCATGCTTGCATGTTGGTTAAAGATTCAGACTGCAATTTGGTCAATAGTTGTGGTCATGTTAAACCAAAATGTGTCTTGTATTTGCAGATTTGTCCACCATGTCATCAAAACCACTGGCTTTTTAACTTGCTATTTAATGGCTGCTTGAGTGGTTCTACTTTATTTGTATGTGTCTGAAAGTGTCAGAACTTTTTTCAAATAATGCACCATTCACCCTGAAATCTGTTGAAATTAAATTATTTGCATGTCTTTGGTTTGCATTGGAACAAAACAAAAAAGCTGTAAAAAAACTGAATTCTCACTCTGCTGTTTTGTGTGATTGTGTGTATCAGTCACACTGCAAAACTAAGAAGAGAATGAATACCAGAGAGTTGTCAGAGGAGGTTGGAAAGAAGTTAATAGCCAGCCATGGTCAACATAAAGGCTACAAGACCATCTCTAAAGAGTTTCATGTTCTTGTGAGTACTGTTGCCAATATTATTAAGAAGTCCCATGGGACCGTAGCAAACATCCCTGGATGTGGGTGCCAGAGGACCATTGACCTAAGAATGAAGAGCAGTATTGTTCGACTGGTGGAGAAATAACCAAGGTAAGCTTCAAAACAATCCAAGCTGACGTTCAAGCTCAAGATGCCACAGTTTCAAATCACATCATTCATCACTCTCTGAATTAAATGGGCTCGAGTTTGCTAAAAATGCAAACGCACAGTCCCTCTCGGAGAAAAAAGTTGAGCTTTTTGGTACATCGCAACTACTCCATGTTTACAGGGGGGGGATGAATCTTTTGAAGAAAGGAATGCCATCTCTACCATGAAACACTGAGGAGGCTCATTGATGTTTTGGGGTTGCTTTACTTCCTCTGGCCCTGGGTGTCTTGAATCTGTGCAGGGCACAATGAAATCAGAAGACTATCAAGGCAATTTGCAGCAAAGTATACTGACTACTGTACAGTTGTGGCCAAAAGTTTTGAGAATGACAGAAATTCCCATTTTCACAAGGTCTGTTGCCTCAGTTGATGATGGCAACTTGCATATACTCCAGAATGTCATGAAGAGTGATCAGAGGAATTGCAAAGTCCCTCTTTGCCATGAAAATGAACTTTAATCCCCAAAAAACATTTTCATTGCATTTCAGCCCTGCCACAAAAGGACCAGCTGCCATCATGTCAGTGATTGTCTCGTTAACATAGGTGAGAGTGTTGACGAGGACAAGGCTGGAGATCACTCTGTCATGCTAATTGAGATATAAAAACTGACTGGAAGCTTTAAAATGAGGGTGATGTTTGAAATCATTCTTCTTTCTCTGTCAACCTGCAAGGAAACATGTGCCATTATTATTGTTTTGCACAAAAAGGTCTTTACATGCAAGGATATTGCCCCTAGTAAGATTGCACATAAATCAACCATTTACCAAACTCCAAGGAGCGATGTTCAATTGTTGTGAAGACGGCGCCCAAGAAAGTCCAGCAAGCGCCAGGACCGTCTCCTAAAGTTGATTCAGCTGTGGGATCGGGGCACAACCAGTGCAGCGCTTGCTCAGGAATGGCAGGAGGCAGGTGTGAGTGCATCTGAACACACAGTGAGACAAAGACTTTTGGAGGAAGGCCTGGTGTCAAGAAGGGCAGCTAAGAAGCCACTTCTTTCCAGGAAAAACATCAGGGACAGACTGATATTCTGTAAAAGGTACAGGGATTGGACTGCTGAGGACTGGGGTAAAGTCATTTTCTCTGATGAATCCCCTTTCCAATTGTTTGGGCCATCCGGAAAACACCTTGTCTGGAGAAAACAAGGTGAGCACTACCATCAGTCCTGTGTCATGCCAACAGTAAAGCATCCTGAGACGATTCATGTGTGAGGTTGCTTCTCAGCCAAAGGTAGTGGGCTCACTAAATTTTGCCTGAGAACACTTCCATGAATAAATAATGGTACCAACACATCCTCGGAGAGCAACCTCTCCAAATCATCCAAGAACATCTTGGTGATGACCAATGCCTTTTCCAGCTTGATGGTACACATAAGGCAAGATTGATAACTAAGTGGCTCGGGGAACAAAACATTGACATTTTGGGTCCATGGTCAGGAAACTCCCCAGACCTTAATCCCTTTGAGGACAACACTGCAAATAATAACTCTGCATAAACCTAATTTGTTTTCCAATAAAAGCCTTTGACACACTTATGGAATGCTTGTAATTATACTTCAGTATAACATATTAACTACTGACAAAAAGATCTAAGAACACTGAAGCAGTAAACTTTGTGGAGACCAATACTTGTCATTCTCAAAACCTTTGGCCACGACTGTAGTATTAGAAATCTGTGTCTCAGTCACAGGTCATGTGTCTTCCAGCAGGATAATGACCTATAACATACCTCAAAAAGCACACAAGAATGGATAAGAAGTTAACATTGAACCCTTTTGAAGTGGCCTTCTATGAGTCCTGGTCTAAATCCCCTCAAACATCTGTGGAAAGAGCTGAAACTCACAAAGGCACCCATCAAACCTGAGAGACCTGGAGCAGTTTGGGCCAAACTACCAGCCGAGGAGTATACATCTCATTCTGAGCTACAGACAGCGCTTTGATTGCAGTTATTGTCTACAACGGCTGTGCAAAGACACATAACGTTAAGTGTCCCAATATTTTTGGCCTTGCCATTTTCATTTGTTTTACAATTTAAAGTAATAGGCTATGTTGTCATTGCTTTTTTTACATTTCTAATTTAGTCATTTAGAAAACTCAAGAACAGATCCAAATTCTCTTTTATACCAAAAGCCATAAAAGCATTAAATCAGTCAATAAGCTAATGTCCTGCTGGCCTGGTCGTATCCAAAGGTGTGTATTGTAGTGTGTGACGCATGTTCTTTATGTTATGTCTGTTGGTGTCCGATGTAGGGACTATTTGTTTGTATCATATATCTTATTTGTTTGTAGTGGTGCAACGGATCGTCATTGATCCGTGATCCGTTCGGATCAATATCTTCGGTTCGGCACACACGTGATCCGCGGATTGATTACTGAAATAAAAAAAGTTTTGCGCATGTTCAGTCCGCTCACAACATGGTCATAGCGAGCGGAGGAACGGAGGAGCTTGGACGTCCCGCGTCATTTAAATCCCCTGTATG
>JACXGM010033535.1:0-12229 GCA_016801145.1 Umbra pygmaea
TAAATGAAAAAGTACACTTTTGTTGGTGCCATTTTAGGCTAATAGAATTGTAAGCTTAATTCACAGCAAAACAGGCTGTTCGAACGTTCTATTCAATTCATTTGCTATGGCCTCGCGCTCGCGTTCTAGCTCACGAAGCGTTCGATGGCCGTTTTACTGCTCAGGGTGAATTTAAAAGCGTTCTATTGTCCAGCCTAGTACATGTGTGAAATTTGATGTCAATAGGGTAAAGCAAACCAAAAGTTATAGTGGTTTTATTTGAATAAGTATTACTTAGACATTTGGGTAGATTTGGGCACCATCAGTGGCATGTGACTTTTATCAGGTACCAGACAGCAAAATTTATTTAATTTCATTAAAATATCACTGTGTATACATTCCATCAAAATACAACTGTACCAAAGCAAAATAAAAATCAGGACTAAAACCTACATTCATTCATTGACAAATATGACTAAAACAGTCAAAAATATATATTTCATGGTATTATTGGATATCTCCCGATTGGTCAATTTTAACATGTCACCCCTCTATGGAAAGCTAAATCTCAGCTGAATCCCGTGAGAAACTGTTTACGAAACTGTGATACATTATATTTCCAGTAGATGGGGATCACGACCTGTTACGCTTAGAAATCCTATGACACTCCAATTGAAGTTATTGTTGTTAGATGTTAGAAACAGTGTATTCGACTTTTGACAACAAAAATTATAAAAGGTAGGACAAAGGTGTTGTGATTTTGTGAAATTGTTTTTTGTGATATATTTATGGATTGTTTTGTGCCAGTTACTGTTAGACCAACATGGGTGGCATTTTTGTGAAGGGCTAAACAATTGCTTTCAATTGGCATATTGATTTTGTGACTATGTTGAGAAATATATGTTAATTGATCACATTTATTTCAGATCAGCAGTGCCACAAACGCGGTACTGGGTTTGGTTGTTGCCAATTCATGCAATCCATGCATTTATATTATTTGCTTTTTGGCAAAAACCGTTTAGATAGATTTACAGATGAGATCCTTGTCATTCCAGTGGTATAACATGAGGGTATTCATGCATGTTTACAATCCATTATTACCCGAAGTATGTGACAGTATGAAGAGGATAATGCTGGTGAGATAACTAGTTTGTTTCTGTACCACACTATAAATCTATAGTACCACAGCTCAGGCTGGAGTTCTCACAGACTAGCTCCTTGAAACTTAATCAAATATGCACCTTTACAAAAATGCACACTTTTGTTATGAGTAAGCATCAGCAGTTTTGTAAAACAACATTTTTTAAATAATAAAAATAAGTATTATATGTTTTACAATTTAACCGCCACTGTGGCTGGTAGATTAGGGAAAGTTACCTGCGAATGTAAAAAAGTACCCACATTTGGCAGGTGCCAATTTGTCACCCTGCTTGTAACAATGGTTCAAGCTGGCGGTGGTGTAATGGTGTGGGGGATATTTCATTGGCATACTTTGGGCCCCTTAGTACCAATTGAGCATTGTTTGAATACCAGGGCTGTAACAATACACCAAACTCACGATCTGTTTCGTATCACGATTTTTGACCCACGATTCGTTACAAACCTCAATTATTTTATTGGGGGGGGTTACAGAAAAAATTGATATTTTTAGTAAATAACATTTTAAAAACCTGTATAAACTGACCAAAGAACAATATTAACTATGCAAATTATTAACGATATACCTTAGTAAAATAAGTGTATAGCCGAAGCTATAACACTTACGTTGTCTTTGTAACAAAATACAGTTGAAAGACAAATGGAAGTAAACTCCATTGTGGAGATGATTCGGGCATGTTGAAAATCCTTCTTCAATCAAGTTCTCTTACATTTATAAAGTAAATTAAATGGCTTCTGTTTCACATTCACGACAAGCAGATTAATTAGAAGAAACTCCACAAAGCCTTGCTTTTTAGTCGGTAGAAAGAATTGTTTAAAAGTAATACATGGCTCCACACTGTCTGCGCTAATGAAAAAGAACGAAAACGTGGAGATGAACTGTTCAATGAGTGGGTCGTTATTTTAGTTGCTTTGAGGTACTGAGAGATGCGCAATTTAATACTGATCACAATAAATATGTTTCAGTAAACAAAACTGCAAGGCCACAAATAAAATATCACAAACAGACGAAGCTCATAAGGTAACTAACGAACAAAGTAGCTGCATTGCTGTGAGGTAAACTCATGGAGCTGCAGCAATCAGAGCTTGAGATTTCTGCCCGAACCCGACGGGACCGACCCTAACCCGTCGGGTTCGGGTTGATTCGGTCTTAATTTCTCACTTATTTCACCAGGCACGTCGGGTTAGGGCCGGGTTCGGTCTGTAAATTGATTACGGTAATAAAAAATATTTAAAAACATACTTTTATATTGCAACATTTTTAGTTGCTAACTTGGTTAATTTAAGTTAATTTGGGTCTTGTCATTCATATCAACATTTTTTGAAAAATAAAACAAGGTGTAGTCTAACGGTCTCCCCTAGAGAGAGATTGCCTATAGCCAAGATAAATACAGTAAGTGGTTTCTCTCCAGTGTGTACCGTTTCATGTTGGTTCACTGCTATTATGGCATTTCATTACCCATTACGATCACATGTTTAGTCTAGTTTAGCATCTGTGTCACATGTAGTATCATTGTCCAATAGGCTAGATCGTTTCCAATCTAATTCTACACTGCAAATGATTAATAAAGATCTATCTATCTATCTATAATTCAATCTAATCTAACCCAGCATTCATTCATTCACATTTTTTTTCTTGTATTTAAGACTGTCATTGTTTCATGTGGCAGCCTGTGAAATAATAATATAGGCTGTTGTTAAATAATAGCCGATATTGTCCGTTTATCGTTTATAAAACAACGGTTATTTTCACCATCCATATTTGCCTACATTCAAAATGTCGGGCTGTAAGTCAGTTCGGGCTTCAAAAACCTATTAAGTTGCCGGTTCAGTCTCGGGTTTGGACAGATCTGTGTCGGGTTCGGTCAGTGTCAGGTTAACATTTTCACGACCGATTAAAGCTCTAGCAGCAATCACCTGCTATTACTGTAAGCCAGTGGATCTCAAACCCCTCCTCGAGGATCCCCAGACGTCTCACAGTTTTGTTGTAACCCTGAACTAGCTCACCTGATTCAAGCAGGTAAAGTCTTGATTAGTTGACAAGTTGATTCAGGTGTGCTAGCTCTGGGATACATCTAATATACGGCATGGCTGGGGGTCCCCCAGGAGAGGTTTGAGAACCACTGCTATAAGCTGCCAGCAGTTGCTAACTAAATGTTGCTCAGAGAAAGCACTTCATTCGACAAAATACAATGAACAAAAATGGCATTAATGTCAAATTTCTTTGAGACCTTAGAAAACAAGAGACATTTTTAGACCTTAAATTCTGGAGAAAATAAATTTAGATTATTTAACTTTTTAATGATCTGGGGACACAATCTTCAACTATCTCAACCTTTGCAGGTAGGCGTCACATGATTCGAAAAGTAGTCAGACACGACATGTAATTCGAGGATGCTTACAGGTAAAATTACATAATTTATCCTCAACTAGTTTTGTGGTGTAGGTCTACGTATTATATAATGTTCACTTCAAATAATACTAATAGTAATTTAAAGATGTGGTTACATTAGATCTGGACAGGAAGGATAACTCGGAGTTGGAACGGTGTGTCGCGATTCTGCCTTCTCAGATCATGACACAGGTTTGTGGATCTGAGTATCGCGATTTCAGTTTCATATCACATATCGTTACAGCCCTATTGAATACCACAGCCTACCTGAGAATTGTTGCTGACCATGTCCATCCTTTTATGTCTACAGTGTATCCATCTTTGATTGGCTACATCTAACAGAATAGTGCACCATGTCATATACCTCACATCATATCATACTGGGTTTTAAAACATGACAATGAGTTCACTGTACTCAAATGGCCTTTGGGATCTGGTGAAACTGGAGATTTGCAGACAAATCTGCAGCAACTACACGATACCATAGTGTCAATATATAACAAATTCTCTGAGGAATGTTTCTAGCACCTTATTGAATCTATAGCCGCTTTCCGACCGCAGGGATTTTTGCAGATCCTAGAACATAACGTTCCCATAACCCTTTATTTCTTGTGTTCCGATAGAAGAAATTGCGGGAATATTTAGTCCCTCGCACCGCAGTTCCTATAATCATTTTAGCTCCTACTCCAGAGCAGGGTCTTTCCCTTTTCCCTTTTCCTAGGTTGATTGGTCCAACTTGTAAATTACGCCGGTCGCTTCGTCTTTTGTGTTTGTGTTAAGTAGTAGCTACTCAATTTCTATGACTCCAGCCTAGTTTTTAAAAGCCGCGGTTCGAACTCCATTATTAGGACATTATCAACACAACATTTTTTATAAAATTGTATTGGATGTTGTTTTTAGCCTCGTAATCTGAAGGAACAGCAAGCCGCTGAAGGAACCCAGCACTACTTGGGCTGAAAACAACCAGATCATCCGCATACATAAGATGATTTACACACTTATCTCCAATCATACACCCAGTGTTACAAACATTAAACTGTGAAAGGTTGTATGTGGCGCTACACTAAAGTCTAGTGACGACGCTATAAAAGACTTGCGGTGCTTGCGTCACTCCTTTATCCCACTTACCAGTTCCTATGGCCACTTGACCAGTGCGAATGCAAATAGCAAAACCGGTTTTAGGGGAGAGTAGTTAGTAGAACCTTTTAGAAGTGGACTGTTCCTATAACTACGTTCCTGTAACTACTTGGTCGGAAAGCGGCTCATGCCATGAAGAATTAAAGCAGGTCTAAAGGCTAAATGTGGTCCAACCCAGTACAAGCAAGGTGTACTTAATGAAGTGGCCGGTAAGTGTATTGACGGACAGACAGTAGACGGACGGACGGACAGTAGACGGACGGACAGTAGACGGACGGACGGACAGTAGACGGACGGACAAGCTGGACGGACGGACAGTAGACGGACGGACAAGCTGGACGGACGGACAGTAGACGGACGGACAAGCTGGACGGACAAGCTGGACGGACGGACAGTAGACGGACGGACAGTAGACGGACGGACAGTAGACGGACGGACAGTAGACGGACGGACAAGCTGGACGGACGGACAAGCTGGACGGACGGACAAGCTGGACAGACAGTGGACAGACAGTGGACAGACAGTGGACAGACAGTGGACAGACAGTGGACAGACAGTGGACAGACAGTGGACAGACAGTGGACAGACAGTGGACAGACAGTGGACAGACAGTGGACAGACAGTAGAGCTGAACCAATTCAGTCGAGTGGTTGATTGTTTGGTCGATATGCTCTTGGTGGGCTAAGATTGTTCTAGTCGAGCAGCCGTATGGCTGTGTGAGATCTGATTCCCATCTGTCACTTAGCTACACCACTGCTGAAAGAAATTTACTACAGAGTATTATATAATGTAAGACAACACTATAAAATATATTATGCAACACTACAAAAATATTTTTTTAACAAATGTGTTCTCTAAAATTATACTGAATAAAGCCTACCACATACAGATAACAAGCTGAAATTCCATTTAATTTATCCGCAATTCATAAGACTCATGTGTAGGGATGGGTACCGACCACTGTACTTTTACCGGTACCGACCGAATCACGTCGGTATTACCGAGTATTGGTTCATGTAAAATCAATCAGTGCCACATTTTGATACCTGAGAGCGACTCTCTCGCGAGATTACCTCACATCTGCAGCTTGTCGATTGTGTTTTGTTCTCCATTGCTGCATGATGCAGACAGGCAATTTTTACTTTGTATCTTTACATTAACCATAAGCCTTACCAAACCCTAACCTTAATCACTCTGAAACCTTGCTATTAAGCCCATCTAAAATAAAATTTTTACTTTCAGTCATTAAATGAATCATAAGCCTTACCCAAGCCCTTACCCTAACCACTCTGAATTAAACCTTGCTGTTAAACCTATCTAAAATATATTAGAAGAACACATTTTACTGAAATGCTACATCATGATGCTTCCAATTTAAATACATTCATTTTGAAACATGCTGAGAGACACGAAAAGGAAGTGTGCTAAAAAACACAGAAAAAAACTAGAAAATTGTGTCCGTGTACACGAATCAACAGATTAAAATTGCGTGATAAATTACAATATATATTACGAAATGCCGTGAGAATGCATTGGTTAGTAACCTCATGCCTAACCTGTAATCATGGTTGTAATATAATTAATTTGACCGCTATGGAATGTGTTCCGGGGCATTCCAGTTTACGAATACGGGAACCCACACCAGCACGGGAACGCCCATTTGAGGCTGCAGTTAGATGATATTGGAGCCGAAAGTGGTCAGAAGTGTGGCTACACTTTTCTAAAATGATACAGCCAGAGACAACACTCGTTATGATATTTGCGATGTGATATAGAAAGCTAGCATGGCAACACAACAAACCTAAGGAAACACCTTCTCAAACAGACAACTCAATATTTGCGACGTGATATGCAAATAGAAACTTAATTAAATTTGCCCGCAGCTATCAATGGTAGCTTCGAAGACGTTGAGGCCCCCAGGGACAAAACTTCAGTGGAGCCAGCATAACATCAAATTCATTGTCATGTTCAGGTAAATTAATACCTACAGTAGTTGGATAAATTGTTGTTGGAGATAAGCTTTTTCATTACTTTATCATTGTAGCATCATTATAATAAGCATTTTAATAGCGTATTTTTCACACAGCTTAGGACATGTCGACGACTCATGTTATTTAATGTTCATCATCATAACAGTATTCGGCTGTGTATCAGCTTAGCTAACTAGCCAACATCAAGCATAAATGTAATCAATTAAGCAATCAGATTTTAATGTATAAACATATGTATATTTTATGTGCTGCCACCTTTAGCCACATCTCTTTAGATTTTCTAAGTACCGAAATAATTACCTTTGGGTATCGGTATCAAATTCAAGGTATTGGTATTGGTACTTGTATTGGTTCAAATGCGAACAGTACCCAACCCTACTCATGTGAGCTCGCAATTGCAGCAGTTTTTTGATTCACTATAACCTGTCCAGAATTTGAAATTTACTGTTGGTGGTATTAGAACTTAAAAAAAAATCGATAATAAATCTGTAGTATGAAAGTAGTTCAACTAAGTAACGGGTGATGCAGAACGCAAACTCTACCAACAATGGTTTTCACAACATAGTTCAACGTTAAATATCATAGCTTATGTAGGTGCATGCTAACAGGCAAAGCTTTGAATAATCTAATTGTTAACATCTGCACCAAATGAAAGGTTTAGGCTACGGTATGTTGGCTTTGGCTGTACTAAGTTTGAATGATCTAATCACAAAAAAGGCATTGTTAGAACCAGTGACAAAGCGAGACTACATGTTTATTCCCTACATTTAAGTATACAATTGGATGAATCTAGGTAAAAGATGTCACATCGAATGACATTATCTTGTCCGGTCAAGACACACAGTTCCCCATTCATCTGCCACATATACAGGCGCTTGCTTTGCATTTTCCCACAGTAAATGTTGCGGTCTGTGGTTCTAAAAGCCTCGCCATTTCATTGACTCACTCTGCTTATTTAAATGTTAAGTAACATTTTTTATTTGTTGTATATAGATATTTCTTATCGGTTACATACAACTAGGCAGTTGTAATCATATTGGCATTCAGCAACAACAGGTGACATCTAGGGTTGGGCATCGAGAACCGTTTCCAACTTAGAATCATTTAAAAAATGTTGATTCCATCGGAATCGTTTGGAAAATATGGTTCAGATCAATTCCAAAACGTGCAAGTTTTGCTTTCCGTAGCAGCCAGCCAGCCACCGTACTGCCAGGGGCAGCAAGGCTGTTGTGTTATCCGCCACCAAGCACACAAAAGCGGCACTCAAAGTAGGGCTGGGAGGTATACCGGAAAAAACTATATACCAGTCTTCATGTATGTAGCGGTATGCTATATTTGTTACCGGTATTTTTTTCATATGTCATTCCGCCAGCTGCAACAACTGAGAATAATCTTATTTTGGAATAAACTGCGCCCCTAAATCTTAATGCCCACTGCGTGACGCACACAAACACACGTGAGAAACAAACACCTGGGCCCGTATTCATAAAGATTCTAAGAATCCTCTTAGAAAACTCCTAATTTAGCTTAAAAACCTTTACGTAGGAGTCTTAGCTTAAGATCGATTCCGGACCCATCTAAGAGCAAATCTGAGCAAGGAAAAGACAAAAACTCTTATCTTAGTGAGGAGGCGGGGCTGACCCCGTTGCTATGTATGACACAATCTTTTGAAGACTGTGATTGGTTGGTTGTCCAAGAAGGAAAAAACTGAGCGATTTTAAATATTCCGTGAAACTGTCACGGATTTAGAAGTTAAGTGTCCGTGGTAGTATCACGTATTTCGGAGATCACGTTGAATAATTCGGATGTGGGTTCCATCAATTACTCCGACAACAAGGCTGCTATATTCATAAATGCAGTTTTTTATGCCTGCAAGGTGGGAATTTCCAGTGGAAAGGAAATGCACTGCGACACAATAAGAGGTTCTGAAAGTGCTTAATTTTTGGCACTATGACATTTCTGCGCTGTGTCAGAGATGTTAGCGTGGCTCTAATAAGATCGATCACAAACATGATCCCTGCACGATCTAATCTATAGAGTAATGACTCACCGTCATCCATTGTCTGCAACACATTTCTTTTCCCTCTTCGTAATTCCGCCATTTTCTCCTCTACTGAAGGAACTCTTAAGCCTCTTAAAAGTCCTCGTCTGTACTCCTACCAATTTTTGCCTTAGGACCTCTTTTAAGAGTTAAGATGCTTTCTGAATTACTTTTTTCTTAGAAACGCCCACATTTCTAAGAATTTTCTCACTAGGAGCTACTCTTTGCATTAAGATTCTCTATGAATACGGGCCCTGGAGGGTTAGATAAACGGTGGAAAAACAATGGAGTGTGCAGGTAGAATTATCCACGCAGCAGCAAATTGAAAATTGTGTTGTTAAAAAGGGTGCACAGTCTATAGCGTGGACATGGTTTGTTTTAAGACCCCGTTTACACGTACACAGACAGTTATTTGGAAAAACTGAGATATTTCCCTTCGTTTGTGCCCTTCGTTTACACGCAAACAGAGAATTCGCCCTAGAAAACGATTCTTTCTAAAAACTCCGGCCAAAGTGGAGATTTTTGAAAACTCCGTTTGCATGTAAACTGAGGAAAACTGAGGTTTAGGCAGCCGACGTCACAGTATGCGCCAGAACATGCACCTGCGCCAAAAGTGCAACCTGTTTACATTTTCATTTGGCTATTTTTGGGAATCTGATTGGCTAACGTGGGCTTCAGCCTTTCGTTACACTGCCACCTACACCTTTGGCATGCTCTTGACGGCATATACACGCTTGGTTCTATTAGCGCATGCACTAAGCCACTCGACCGAAGTTATAACAAGGGAAAAAAGCTTATGGGGGTTGTTTGGCTTGAGTTCAAGGGCTATTTTTCCGTGCCCAGAACCTGTGAAACCAATCTGATTTTCTGTTCTATACCAGTAGTAAATTTAGTTAAATGACAGTGGGACTTTGTCATTCATAAACCTAAGCAACATTTGCCGAATCGATAAAATTGGGGTGAATAACAAAGTTACACATAGATAGATTTAACGTTACGCAAATTGCTAACACAAGTAACGTTAGCATACCTACTGCTGCTAGCGTTCAACTGCAGCGTGAATCTGTGTTCACGAAGAGCAGTCAATGGAAAAATAACAGCGGAGAATGTGGAAGAATGCCACACACGTTAAAGCGTATGTCGTGAAAAAGTTGCACCACTTTGTGTGTCCAGGCCTCCTCTGCACCTATTGAATGGGTGTTCTCAACTGCCAGAGACACAATGTGTGCTGAACATTTGCGCATACTTGTTACCCGTTCCAATCCCAGTTATTAAAGAATCGGAATCAAGAATCGATAAGAACCGGAATCGAACGAAATAAATTTCACTTAAAATAGGTCCCATGAGAACAAACAACTTGTCGACAACAAAAATATTTGTCGCCATTTTTTATTGTCGACGTTGTCAATAATGTCGACTAATTGTTTCAGCCTTTCTACACACACACACACACACACACACACACACACACACAAACTCTTACACATATACAGATATGCAATCACCCGTCCATCCCCATCCCCCACCTTTGCCGCTTTGTACCCGCCAGCCTGACAGACAGGTCTGTGAACCGCGCCAAATGGCTGCAGGTCTGGATGGCTGCTGTCTGGCTGGATACCTCAATCCCCACCCCTGTTGCAAGTCTTGTTTAGAGTGTACTGATTATGTGCTAATGTTGCTGAGGTGTTTATTTCCTGTTCCCTTACTGTACCCCTTATAGGGGCATAGTATGGGGCTGCCTTTTTTTCTCCTCACCTCTCCTCATGTAATGCTGTATTGTTTTTCTCAATCCCTGTCTTTCTGTCCCGTCTAATCCCTTTGTCATATTGTTGGAGAGGTTAATGGCTAATTTCGCTAGTGCTGCTGCTGCTGCTGCTGCTGCAGACAGGATGTGAATTTCTGCCAAAAATGCCATTTGACAATCGAGGAGGAAAAGTCAAATATCATTAAAAATTCAGAGAATGAAAATAAATACACATTCTCACAACGACAGAAAGGGAGGCCAATTTAATCTTTAGCAATTTGTCATCAAACAAACAAAACTCTTCTCATTTAGATAATAGTCAAGGAGCAGCATATCCTTACTGCTCATCTTAGTAATTAGCATAGTGACCTGCTCACTGCACCTAGCATCCAACTTATGTCTACCCCAGAAACTAGCCATTGACTGCTGGGTGCTGCCTGAGGAGAATCAAGCTGCTGCCGGGTGCTTTGATCTCAGGTGGCTATGCATCGTTGTTGTGGAGGCGTGGTATGCCAGCTTTGCTTGGCATAATTTAAACTTAACTTTGTCAATGTTAATTTTTTTAAACGAGTCCCACACGGAGCTACTTTGTTGTTGCAAGGTTGGTTGCAGAGTTAACGGTCACAACAATGCTCTTCTTCTGTAGTTTGTTTACAATAAGTACACAACACAGGTAGCCTAGATTGCAGTATTGTGGGGTTTCATTCATGTTAGCAGCAACTTGTGTCTACGACAAGAAAATACCCTGCTGCACAATCTGTGACAATAAGCGCAGCATCAATTATTTACAACTAGGGATGACCAAAGTTATCACGGTTATCAATATTATCACAGTTTTGGTAAAATGAGATGGAAATGTAAAAAAACTGATACTGAAAACATTTCAACAAATTTTATACTTGGAAATCAACAAACTACAAATACATTTAGCAGCTCTAAGCACTTTTTATTTTACTATAGTCTACTAGGGATGGGCATGATTAATCGACGATCGACAATTGATCATTAAGAATTTCGTCGATCAAGTTCAATTGTTATCGATTAAACTAATGCAGGTTGCGTATACATTTTTTTAAAGCAATTAAATTAATTTCGCTGTGACAGCAATTAAACATTTTACCACCCAAGGGCAATACTCAGTTACCTGCAAGTTTCCGTTTTGATTTAAAAAAAATCATGACAAGGAATCAGGTTCCCCGGGAAGAGTATTTGAGTGCTATCGGCCCAGAAGTCTCTTCAATATCGCTCCAGTAGGCTACCGCTCCAGTCGCGCTCACTTCACACGGTCGGGACATGCCCAGCCTAATGAGCCTCTATGTGTGTAGGTTACTTCCCTGCACATGAGTCTTTATGGAATATGAAAAGACAGGCTCTCTCTCGCAAAGACTATTGTATGCGTGCAAATGCGAACAGAAAGGAACGAGGTGCGTACACTATCTACTGGTTAGACCGAGTTATAAAACGATTAATTAAAACATTTAGTTAATTGTCTTTGTATTACGTTATAGCCTTTTGCCTTTCATTGTGTGACCACATGGAATCTTTTAAGTTTGTTAACATTAAAATTTATCTTCACTATATAGAAAATACATACAGTACATTTGTATAATGAGATTGCACTGTCTTGTATTAACATTTGTATATTACTGTACTTTAAAAACGGTTTGTTTTTCGTGTAGGCTACATGGTCATTGGACAACCGCTCAGTGAGCTAGGAGCGGGATTTCCAAACGCTCACTCCGCTCACTTCGCCATCTCTCCCCGGGATGGCCAAGTTAGCGATGAGG
>JACXGM010033537.1:0-12246 GCA_016801145.1 Umbra pygmaea
GACGTGTTTTAAGTTACGTTAGACAGCCAATCGCCGGTGACTTTGTCATTTTACGCAAGTATGCTAAATGATTATTGGCTCACAGACGCTTTGGAACCGAAAATTGGCACCGAAAAATAAATACTTTTTCGATACTCGATAGTATCGACGTATTTCGGTCGGTGCCATAAAAGTATCGATGTTCGGTGCCCAGCCCTAGGTGGGGTTAATAACACATTCGCCAACTATGCATCCGTGGATGAATTTACGGGCACCCGACCTTCACGTACGGAGTCACATGAGAACGACGATGTATTAGAGCAGACAATGTGTCAGAAATGCCATGACCAGGATTCGAACCCTGGTCACCGTGACGGTGTTGTGCTGCGACACAATTACTTCGATCACTGTGCAGCAAAGTCTTTCTGAGTGGAGGACACAGATAAGTTAGTAACAAATCCTTGTTAGGATTCGGTCTTGGGCTTTTGGATTGATAGGGTTAAGATTGTAGTTTAGCAGACAGACTGAATTCTCAGTAAAATAATTCTTAGTAAAAGAGTCCTCCTTGGAGATCTTGTTAGATACAGTAGGCAGTTGAAAGTGCCATTAGCAACTCTACGGAGACTGAAATGGCATCGAAGTGGATGTAAAGTGGGAGAACATTTCATTTCCAGACTCTCATAGTGTATAAATGTAATCTTAAGGAAATGGTGAAATTTGAAATGGATTCTAGGAAAGATTCAGAAGACGTTCGGCTCTGACCGGTTGAAATCTAAACTACAGTTGTTGTATTCATTATTAGTACCTGTACATAGCATTAAAGTTCTATAACAACATGTTCTCTGGGTTGTTATAAAAGGCCTTGTAGGTACCGTGGACTGAATGTACAGTATATGGAAATGTCAGAGCGTAAGAAAGAGAAAGACAAAGTTAGAATAACAAAGACAAAGAAATACAGACTGAAAGATTGAAGGGGGGCTATTCCATCTGACATTGGGAAAAGTGTGCCATTTGGGACTGGTGCAGAGATGATAGAGCAGTGAGGTAAAGATCCATGAGTCTCCCTAATTCTCAGTCTGCTGTCCTACTGCCTGAGTTACCCACACAGTTGCAAGCGCAGGGAAATATTGCTGCCCACAGACACCTCTCAGATGGATGGCACAGAACACAGCTTACAGGCAGATTGTGGGTCGTATCGATGTCTAGATGATGAACTCCAGGACACAGAGTGAATGGATAAAAGTTAATGGATCAGGGGTGGGACAAGATCAATGACCACAGATCCATCTGTAACATGGATAGATTCAATATAAACCTCCCTTTAACCTGGCACCACTCAGATACTGCTCAACACTTTAGAGATCAGCATATATCATGGTTGACGTGGTTACGCAATCATGTGTAAACAGGAATTTACTTGAAGGTGTTGTTTCCTTTCCTTGTTGTGCAGTCAGTCTATCAGGGAAAGTTTTCTGTTGTAATAATTTAAATTGTGTACATTGTTTTCCTTGTGTGTAAATTGTCTGTAAGAACTCTCTATAAGTACAGTGATTTTTATTATGCTTTGACAATCTTATTGGTGTTTAGGCTACTACTGAATGATGTTGTAGGGTCGATGATTGATGAATGTGGGGATATCTCCTCTTAGCCTGCAGCTGCAGCCCCTCAGGGACTTTTGGGTCGTTGGAGCACTGTGACCCCCAAACAGGAAGTTGTCTGTGCCTTAGTCATGTGACCGGGAGAAACTGTGGCCAATGCGAAGTGGGATTCTTCAATCTGCAAACAGTCGTAGGCTGTGAGAGGTAAAAGGGTATTCTGGAATTTTCTACATGGTTCTACTGTCATCCAATCCGATTCTAGTATAGGTTCTGAACCTACATTGCTGTTATTATTAACATTAATTAAAAGTGTTTCGTTATGACTCAATATTTACACTTAAATGCTTTTGTTCTGTGTCATTAGTGTTATGTGACATTCTTTATTTTCTCTTTTTTAGATGCAACTGTAACCCCATTGGCTCGTTATCTAATGCGTGCCACCCAATCACGGGCCAGTGTGTGTGTCGGCCTGGAGTAGAGGGGAGGTTGTGTAGCATCTGTCGTGTTGGCTTTTATGGTTTCTCATCGCGAGGCTGCAGAGGTAGCTACAGCAGCCTTGAATGTGATTAGTGCTAAATGTAACTGTCATAACAATGCTAAAACAAGTCAATCAAATTATAAATAGAAATTGCAACACGTAAAAATGCAACGTCTAATTCTTCATTTCTTCTCCCTACTATTCTGTCTCGTAACTTCTATCTTGGTCTCCATTCCACTTACCTCCTTCTTCTCTGTCCCCTTTCTCCTATCTCTACTGCCCTGTATTTTACTTCCAATATCTCTTCCGTTCCATCTCTAAGCCTGTAACTGCGACCCCATGGGGTCCAGTTCCATGCAGTGCCACACCAATGGAACCTGTCCCTGCCGACGAGGCTTTGTGGGTTCCCAGTGTGACCAGTGTGAGCTCAACTACTTCCACAACCGAGCTACGCACCAGTGTGAAGAGTGCCCCGTGTGTTACGGGCTGGTCCGGGACCAGGTATGATTATGGAGTTCTGCCTGTATCTGTGTGAGCGTCGCTTTCTCTACGTATGCCTGCGCATGATACTGAACGTCTGTCTGTTTCTCTTGTTGCTCTGCCAGACAATTGAACGTTATCATGTCTGTCTGCAAAGTAAGTGTTCATAGCTGATGGTTCCTATTACTGATGGTTCCTATTACTGATGGTTCCTATTACTGATGGTTCCTATTACTGATGGTTCCTATTACTGATGGTTCCTATTACTGATAGTTCCTATTACTGATGGTTCCTATTACTGATGGTTCCTATTACTGATGGTTCCTATTACTGATGGTTCCTATTACTGATGGTTCCTATTACTGCGGCCATCGCTGGAGGAACTTACAGTATGGTCAGGGACATTCACGGTAAACTTTTGACTGCACAGCAAAATCACCAGTGTTAAATCAACTGTGAGAGAGTTAGATTAACACTCTCAGTGTTTACATTGGCGCTATATAAACACTGAGAGTGTTAATTTAACACTCTCCGAGTTGATTTAACACTGGTGATTTTGCTGTGTACAGGGCTGACTCGTTTACCACTGGACCACTTGATGTCTCATGCATCATTTTAATAACAGGTAGTTAGTTATTCAAACAGCAAAAAGATGTGCTTGTAGGCCAAAAAATGCCTCTTCATATCAAAGACCAAAGTTAATAATTATGGTACCCTTTTTACTGTAGTACATTACATTTGACCAGAGCCTTTAATAGGGACTATGCACCGTTTGGAAAGCAGCCATTTGATTTATATTTCAGCACCTCGCCCATGTCTCCAGAGATTAGTAAGAAACCCACGTCTCTTATTTACCCGATGCTCTCGGCAGGAAAAGCCGATCACAGACCGCTGGTACCTTCTGTTCGAATGCTTGTCCTCTCTAAAGTGGTCGGTATTGTCTCTAGCAATCCAGTGATGTACTTAGGAGAGCGTGCTGTTATTTCCACAATGTTTTAGAGATTTAGAGCCGCAGTTCCCATCCAGGGGTTCTAGGACCCCTGGGTGTACTTGGTCTATCTGCACGGCGTACTTGAGAACGCATGAGACCATAGGCTTACTGGTAAAATGCACTTAATGGTGAATTGTGTTTCAGAGGTACTCCGTGAACAGCAAAATTCAGTGTTTAGTACAGCAAATGAAAAGATTGAGAACCACTGATTTAGAGGGTACCAAGGGCCCTCTCAGTACCTTTATGCACCTACAACAATGTTTTATATTCTTCAAACGTTGTCAGGAAAGCAGCTCTGTCTCAAGACCTGCTGTAGTACACTGCACAGGCTTTGCTCTACAAGTAGTCAGGTGTACCTCAGCTCTAAATCTTTTTTCTACCGAGTGTTCTCTCATGTGTTCTCTCTCTCCATGGGCAGGGGGACTTCTTCCTATATTGCTGTACCCACCATGTGTACATGTTCAGGGAGGGGGACTTTAACACAGCAAGACAGCACATTGTGTAAGACTGGGAGTAGCCTAATTGTGGTACTTCGGGGAACGTTAAAGCTGTGATTTCGACGTCTGTTGGGAGGTATTGAGTAAACCACAGGGTTTTAAAGGGGATGGATGGAGAGCGCACTTACACCAGGGATTTTAAAGGAGAACGAGTGTCGTCCGTGCCCTGTTCACCTACCTCCTAACACCAAACACACACACAAGCAAACGCACACACACATCTAAATGCCTGCTCATAGAATGTCAGTCTCTCCAGATAGTAGAGGATACCTACAGACAAATGTGGTATAAATGTGAGCAGCTAATAAACCATAGCCTTTCAGTACCTATCTGTACATATATATGGTATAGGAACACATAATTGCATAATGACAGTGGGCTACTTGGTATATTCTTCCTTTTCCTTCAGCATGGAGGTGTGTCATACCCTCCCATAGACAGTGTGCAGGGTGGCCCAATTATTTTCCATGAGGCAGGGGGTTCATTTTTCACCTTCTTGTTTGAGACTGGCTTCACAGGCTTCCTTGTCTGTTGCGCATGGAATGAATTCTGTCCCCTGCCTAGGCTACATTGAAAATGAAATGACCAGGCCGCTGCATACTGTCTCTGAGCTGTCTAAGTAGCTCGCACAGTGCATTGCTGATCACACTGTGATGTTCACAGAGGGTTCTCGCTGGATAATGTAACACGAGCATCCTCTGATTGATGTTAGAGCATTTAATTTGTGTAAATCTACCATCAGTCGGTAGAGCGTGGCACGTGACACGCAAACGTTTTTCGGTTGGATTCCCACGGAGGCCAGGATGTCGAAGTAAAAAAATGTTGGCACTCGCTACTGTAAGTTGCTCTGGATGAGAGCGTCCGATGGACATGTATGTTTTGATTGACGCAGTCTTTTTCAATACACAAAATTATGTTTTAATCTTATTTTTGCCTGGATTTGTAATATTATGTTTATATTAGAATCACTGTGATACCTCAGTCACAGTTAGTCATGACATTCTACGTTTAAGTCGGATGGTTTGATGACTTGGGGCACAAATCATGACATAGATCAGGGTTTCCTAAACCTCGCCTGAGATATTTTCGTTTTAATTCACTGTGAAATCTGGGGTCTGTGGAGAGGTTTGGGAAAATCTGACATAGAGCACAAATAGGCTACATGACGTACTGTACACATTTTTGTGGACCCTTATTAACTCAATAGCGCCACATTTCCCACCAGTGTCCAAAACACAAACTGCATCTTTAATGAGCTCTGGGAAATCTATTGTGGGCATTGATTTTAAAACAGACATCGTATTTCCAATATTATTTTGAATTTATTTGCTTTGTTTACTGTTATAGGGCTTCATCGACAATGAAAAAACTGTACCTATAGCTGAGTGTATTGGCCTATGTGGGATCCTGTTAATCATTTCACAGTTAGAGTTAATAAAAATATCAGGATCCAGTTTTAGTTTTCTAGTTAAACACATTAGAAGCATCTGTTGTTCTGGTGTTTTCCCTTAAAGGCAGGGAAGCTGAAGGCTCGTCTGCAGGATTTGGAGAAGCTCTTGGTACGCTTCGACTGTCGGAATGGTTATGGGCGCCAGTATCACATGCTCCAATTTCACGAGCGCCAGAATCACGAGCGAGGGCATCAGGGGGAAGACAGCTTGCCCAATGCCCTGGAGGACTTTTTAGCAATACAAGGTAACCAATCAGCAGCCACACAGTCATTCCACATGATGTATATAATTTTGCAACCAATCAGGTCATATTGGCAGTAACATGACTTGTAACTGCTGTTTGCCTCTCTGTGCTTTGTCAATTATACCTGACTTATAGCCAAGCTTACACTGTAGATAACAATACCTGGAGCAGCCATTATGCAGTCGTAATGACTGTCCATGCATAGCTGACTGTTCAGCTGTGCATATAAAAGAGATAACACACGCTGTGTGAATGAAGACTCAACACAAACATAATAGGATATAAAGGCAATCAGTATGAATCAGAAGCCAAGCAGCCGAACAGTCACCTGTCCACCCTTACCAACCCCTACATTATCTCATGAGCCAAGTGGAGGAAACACCCTAAAAGGTTTCCAGACTCACAAACATGGACAGAATGGAGTGTACAGCAGTACAGGACATGACAGGCAGGGCTCTGTGTGTTTGTACTAGTCCCTGTTTGTTTGACAGGCATACAGCTGGCAAATGTGTAATCCCTCTTCCTCATTATGTTCAGAGGTTTAATCAGGATTATAACTGTCTAGCAGTGGCCTGTCATAGCTACACCTCTGCTCCGTGTGGCACCAAAATGCTAGTTAGGTAGAGCAGTCTAGGGCGGCATTGAGGCCCTACTATTTGCACACATACAGACGTGGTCAAAAGTTTTGAGAATGTCACAAATATTAATTTTCACAAATTCTTCTGCCTCAGTGTTGATGATTGTCAATTTGCATATACTCCAGAATTCCATGAAGAGTGTTCAGATGGATTTCAAAGATGCTCTTCGCCATGAAAATTTACTTAATCCCAAAAAAGATATTTCCACTGCATTTCAGCCTTGTCACAAAAGTACCAGCTGCCATCATGTCATGCTGATTGAGTTACAATAACAGACTAGAAGCTTTGAAAGGAGGGTGGTGCTTCAAATCGTTGTTCTTCCTCTGTCAACCATGGTTACCTGTAAGGAAACACATACTGTCATCATTGCTTTGCACAAAAAGGGCTTCACAGGCAAGGATATTGCTGCTAGTAAGATTGCCCCTAAATCAACCATTTATCGGATCATCAAAAACTTCAAGGCGAGAGGTTAAATTAATGTGAAGAAGGCGTCAGCAAGCGCAGGGCCGTCTCCTAAAGTTGATTCAGGTGCGGGATCGGGGTACCACCAGTGTAGAGCTTGCTCAGGATTGGCAGCAGGCAGGTGCCTGTGCATCTGCATGCACAGTGGGGCAAAGACTTTTGGAGGAAGGCCTGGTGTCAAGAAGGGCAGCAAAGAATCCAATTCTCTCCAGGAAAAACATTAGGGACAGACTGATATTCTGCAACAGGTATAGGGATTGGACTGTTGACAACTGGGGTAAAGTCATTTTCTCTGAAGAATCCCCTTTCCGATTGTTTGGACCATCCGGAAAACACCTTGTCCAGAGAAAACAAGGTGAGCGCTACCTTCAGGCCTGTGTCATGCCAACAGTAAAGTATCCTGAGACCATTCGTGTGAGGGGTTGCTTCTCAGCCAAGGGAGTGGGCTCACTCACAATTCTGCCTAAGAACACAGCGATGAATAAAGAATGGTATCAACACATCCACCAAGAGCAACCTCCCAACCATCCAAGAACAGTTTTGTGATGACCAAAGCCGTTTCCAGCATGATGGAGCACCTTGCCATGAGTCAAAAGTGATAACTAAGTGGCTCGGGGAACAGAACATTAACATTTGGGTCCATGGTCAGGAAACTCCCCAGACCTTAATCCCATTGAGAACTTGTGGTCGATCCTCAAGAGGCGGGTGGACAAACAAAAACCCACAAATTCTGAGAAAATCCTAGCATTGATCATGCAAGAATGGGCTGCCATCAGTCAGGATGTGGCCCATAAGTTAATTGACAGCATGCCAGGACGGATTGCAGAGGTCTTGAAAAACTTAATGTAATTGTTAATAAAAGCCTTTGACACTTATGGACTGCTTGTAATTATACTTCAGGATTCTAAGCAGAACCAGGAAATATGAGCATATCACACCAGTCCTCAAGTCTCTACACTGGCTCCCAGTCACATTTAGGATAGATTTTAAAGTATTATTACTGGTATATAAATCACTCAATGGCCTAGGACCTAAATACATTGCAGATAGGCTCATTGAATATAATCCCAGCAGACCACTCAGATCATCAGGTTTACATCAGCTAGAGATACCAAGGATTCAGACAAAACGCGGAGAATCTGCTTTTAGCTACTATGGAACCAGCTCCCAGAGGAAATCAGATGTGCTACAACAGTAGTCACCTTTAAATCCAGACTAAAAACACATCTGTTTAGCTACGCTTTTACTGAATGAACTCTGTACTAAGTCCGAACTGTCGTTCAATCTGTTTTATTTCTTAAACTGTACTATTTTTCTAACTGTTTTTCACTTTTATTTTAAATGCTTTAATTTTATCTGTTTTAAATGTTTGTGTTTTCCTGTTTATGTAAAGCACATTGAATTGCCATTGTGTATGAAATGTGCTATATAAATAAACTTGCCTTGCCTTGCCTTCAGTATACCATAGTAACTACTGACAGAAAGATCTAAGAACACTGAAGCAGCAAACTTTCTGGAGACCAATACATGTTATTCTCAGAACTTTTGATAACGACTGTACACTACATGACGACTGTGCTTCAATTTCACATTTTTGCTACTCTTTAGGGGTCTAGGCTAGGTATCTCCTAAAAGCATTTTGTTACACCTGCTGATGTAAAAAGGGCTTTATGAACTCTATTTGATTGATTGATGACCAAAAGTATGTGGACACCCCTACTAATTATTGAGTTCTGATGTTTCAGCCACACCCATTGCGCAAAAGGGCATATGATCCAGCACATTGCTGTGAAATCTACACAGATCAACATTAGCAGTAAAATGGATTGTACTGAATAGCTCAGTGACTTTTAACGTGGCACTGTCATGGAATGCCACCTTTGCCACAAGTCAGTTTGTAAAAATTTTGCCCAACTAGATCTCCTCCAGTCAATATTAAGTGCTATTACTTTGAAGTGGAAGCGTCTAGGTGCCACAACATCCCAGGCACAAAGTTTCAGACACGTGCAAACTCACTTAACAGGGCTGCTGAGTGCCGAAGTGCATAGTGCGTAAAAGTCATCTATCACATCACTCACCACAGAGTTCCACTCTGGAAGCAACGTCAGCACAAGAACCGTACGTCTGGAGCTTCACCAAATGGGGTTCTATGGCTGAGCAGCTGTTTGCAAGCCTCAAATCAACATGCGTAATGCTAAGCCTCAGCTGGAGTGGTGTAAAGCACAATGTCACTGTACTCTGGCACAGAGGAAACTTGTTCTCTGGAATAATGAATCATGCTTCACGATCTGACAGTCTGATGGACAACTCTAGGTGGGATAGATGCCAGGAGAATGCTACCTACCCAAATTAATTGTGCCTACTGTAAGGTTTAGTGGACATACACACACACGTATACATACTGAAACACATACACACATACCCTACCATTGGAGGCATCCCGTAATAACCCTCCTGTCACATCGACCCAGACAACCACTCTCACTCAGCAGGTAATAAACATTATAAGGCACAAACAAACAATAAAACTGCAGCCATATCCAGACAGGCTCCTGGACATACATAAAAGGCTTTTAGCACAACCAGATGTTCCATTGAGTTCAATCAGAGAATATACAGTATATACCTGACCACATGCAGAAAATACAACATCCCACTACAAAGTAATATTACGAAGGTGTTGGAAGTCTTTGAGTCCTGAATAGTATTTTAATGTATTTAAAATATATTTAACAAACATGATTTGTTTTTATCCCATCTGTGTTTTTGATTTTCCCCTTGCAGAGGCGAAAGAAGCATTCGTCAGACAGTTTGCTCTCCTGGAAATCTCAACTCATTCAATGACGGCCCAGCTGAACACGGTTACCACGGCACTGAACTGTAGTGCTATGTGGGAGGAAGGCCAGCAAGAGAAGGAGAACGAGGTCGGGTGGGGGAGCTTGTGTAGCGGCCTTGCTGACTCGGTGGCAGTGGTCAGAAGTGCAAGCACGCAGCTGAAGCAGGCAACACTGGACCTAAACAACATGGTCAGTTTACTCTCCCAAATGCACTGCTCAACACTGCTGATCACAAGGATATTTAGAGAACAATAGGCAGGCGGGCTGATATTCAATTTGGATGTATTTATTTATTTATTTCAATACAATATTCAATAAAAGGGGATTGTGATTTGACCTTTCTGAAAAAATGTGTTGGTATCGGTGAGTTAACCTTAAAGGCTATGGAAAATGACCTTTGACCTCCAGCGTCTTCACTCACATGTCTAAATTTCACATTGAGCAACACCAGGGTGACATCTTTAGAACTTGATAACAGCAGGAAGACTCTGTGGGAAAGGTATCTGACATTAGCTTGGTTAGTGATGGGCAAAAATGTACTTTTTCATCCATTTACATTCTAAAGAAATGTACTGGTCAGAAATTTCACTCTGGGATTTTCATGTTTTCAATAGAAATTCCCCAAGTTTGCATTAAATTTATAGAAATACTGTATATCCAAACATTAACAGTATTGCAAATATATATCACTGGTAGAAATTACTGATTTATAATTATTTATTCAGATACAATGGCAAAGCAGTGCAGCAGCCATTCTTTCAGTGTCCTAATGATGAAACCTTGAGGTCATCCATAATTAATCATGTTTTGACTATAATTTCTGGTAAATGTAATACCACCTTTGTTTAAAAAGGTATCAATTTCTATGACAGTACATTTTTGAGTATTCTAAAACTGTTGACAGGTAGTCTATATCCAACGCAAATGTACTTGTCTTGTTTATCTAAATGAAACTGTCATAGTGTAAAAATGATCTAAATGGATATATTTGTGTCACATGTAGGCGGTGTAGGACAGAGACCAAAGCAAGAACGTGGTTTGCAGATATAATGAACCATTAAGTGGTCTTCAGACTTGCATACACCGAACAGTGCTCTTACATGCGGCACAGAACGCATTAGTAATCTACATACGTACGCTTAACTCATACATATATTGCATACTCTACCTAAAACGCATAACGTGGCCACACATCAGTAGAGAGTCTGTCTGGAGCAACAAGTCCAGGAAACACAGGAAACAGGAAACACAAGAAACAGTAAACACACAAAACAGGAAACACACAAAACAGGAAACACAAGAAACAGTAAACACACAAAACAGGAAACACACAAAACAGGAAACACAAGAAACAGTAAACACAAGAAACAGGAAACACACAAAACAGGAAACACACAAAACAGGAAACACAAGAAACAGTAAACACACAAAACAGGAAACACACAAAACAGGAAACACACAAAACAGGAAAAACAAGAAACAGGAAACACAAGAAACAGTAAACACACAAAACAGGAAACACACAAAACAGGAAACACACAAAACAGGAAACACACAAAACAGGAAACACACAAAACAGGAAACACACAAAACAGGAAACAACACGTAACAGTAGAACAATGCCCAGCACTGCACCCTTGCCTAGACAGAAATATATAGAAGGAATAATTCAACACGGCTGCACGTAATCATGAATCAGATATAAAAGTATCAGACTAACCTAAGCTAATACTTATCCTACCTCTGACTAAGCAAGGGAGTGCCTAGCACTGGAATAATGGTGAACACAAATATTACAGAAAAATACATAATACATAGAAATAAACAATATTACAAAATGAGTCCATATCTCAGTTCTTGGTAGCGGTGTCCTACCCTGGGACACCATGACAGTTTGCAAGTTTTGTCCAACAAGTGTTTATACGATATTAATTAATTATATTGTTTCAATACATAATACAAACCTTCAACCGTATATATATGGCTAAGTGAATTATTATTGTTTCATGTTGAACAAGATTCCAAACATAACTATTTTCAAACATAACAAATACATTTTTCATATACTTGATCTGTGTAACACACGTTGTGATAAAAGATTCAACAGGTAGGATATATAAGCCACCAATATGAATGAATAAACTGAGGAAAAGAAAGAGTCTCAGAATTGAATCATGAAGGCAAAGAGATTTACATCACATAAAGTAAAATTAACAGTTACTTGTAATTGTTAACAATTACAATTACATGTAAAATTAACAATTACAGGGCACTGAATCACAAACCTTTAATGATATAAAAAAGAAAATATTAGCTAAGTCATTAACAGGGAAATAGAAGGCAGACAGAAAGGGGGTAGCTACTGTAAGCTCATGGAGCTCATGGGAGGTGGACACACATAGACCTTGGATTCAGAATTTTCAGGAAGTTTGACGGTTTACATACCTTCTAATCAGATTCAATGTAGCTTTGGTAGAGCATGTCCAATAGCCCAATGGTATAGATACCTTCTAATCAGATGAAATGTAGCTTTGGTAGAGCATGTCCAATAGCCCAATGGTATAGATACCTTCTAATCAGATGAAATGTAG
>JACXGM010033538.1:0-12247 GCA_016801145.1 Umbra pygmaea
GCATTTTTTGGTCTTGCCTAAGGCGGCAGAACGTCCAGAACCGGCCCTGCCGACACTGACCAAGTGACAACGAGTGACATCATAGGGTCATTCAGGGTCAAGACTCGCGGTCACGGGAAAATTGCCAATCGTCATAATAAATAAATAAATAAATAACAACTGTCCTTATAATGATGCCTGATCAAGAGCGCTGTAGGCCAATTTCTTTTTATTTATTTATGTTACGTTACTTTTGATGTGTGATTTTTTTCAGCTAGCAGTGACTCTCGGGGGCCCTCTGCTGGCCACGGGGCCCTTTGCAATTGCAAAGTTCGCTTAGTGGCTGGGCCGGCTCTGCTTGTAAATCTAATATTTATTATTGTTTTTCTTTTTTAAATATTGAAAGCATTCATCCCCCTGAACATAGTGAAACGTTTTAATGACGAGAACTGAGAAAATGTATTTAAAACAGCTCTTGAGTTTTCATAATTGCATGTTAGTTTGTGGAAATGATGGCCATATTTTCATTTCCTTGTAAAATGTACAAAGTTTTTTCCTGAATGTTCCATAGGATGATGTACTGGACGGTCATTGGAGACCATCCCCATATTGAGGAGGCCGCCATGGATGGTTCTTTGAGGAGGATCTTACTGGAGAAGAATCTCAGGAGACCAACTGGTAGGTTGGTGTTCTGGTGCTTCCATCACGTGAAATAGAGCATATTTCAGCTTTGTCCTTGCATGTTTGTCCTTGCATGTTCTTTGTCTGCTGTTCCCAAGAGCCTGGTGCATATTTCAGTCCCCTCACCTGTTTGCAGGACTTGCCATAGACTATTTCAACCAGCGTTTGTACTGGGCTGACACGGAGAAGTCCGAGATTGGGAGCATCCGCTTCGATGGGTCAGACTTAACGGTGGCAGTCAGCAGTACTAATGGTGAGCAGCACAGACGTGTGTAACTTTTCAGTTTAATTTCCATTGCTCTCTAGCTTTCTTCATTCTTACCAAATCGGCTCAGTTCATCCCTCCAAGGATTTTTAATTTAAAAGATGTATACTGTCTTCAGGCACGTTATGCTTTAGTGGACAGGAAAGTGGTAAAAGATAAAGAGTTTTCGTTTAAATGTCACTAGGCCAGATTCAAACCCACGTTTCAGCAGTACATGTGCACCGGAGGCACCTGCTTAGACCGCTGGACTACCCTAGGCCACTGGGGTTTTTCATTTTAAAATATTATTATGTATGATTTGGAATAAAGATTTAATGTTGTATTTTTTTCCCCACTTGTTCTTCTCTCCAGGAATCGCCCAGCCTGTGAGGATTGATATCTTTGAGGACTACGTCTATGGAATTGGGATGAGAAACGATGTCTTCCGGGTCCATAAGTATGGCAAACAGCCAGTGGAGATGCTCCGGCTGGGGGTGGAGAGACCCTCCATCATCCTTGTCCTCCATCGCTTCAAACAGCAAGACGGTAGACTAACTTCTCTATAGTTCTATCTTTGCTTTCTTTTTCTTGTTTCTCTCTCTATAAATATCTAATTGTCTCTGATCATTTTCCTCCAGTTCCCTCTCCATTTGTGAACAGTTCATAATAATAACGATGCTTGACCAGATACTATTTTATTTATGGAAATTGTTGTAATGATTATGAAAGTTTTCTTTCAGGCTTTTTTCTGTTAGGGAAGTCCTTGATGCCTTGCTAGCATTAGAAATTAACTCTAAAGGGGCATACAATTTAGAACATAATTTATTAGTGTGCAGCATCCCTAATTGCTGGCTCAGTAAACCACATTTTAAATTTAATTTTATCTGCAGGAATTATTCTTAGCATATGTGTTTCAACTCCACAAGAGTGGTGATAGTAGTGATCTACACAATTATTGACTGAATTCTAGACTTCCTTATCTAGTGCTGTTTTGTTTATAGACCTGTCAAAAGCCTTTGATTCCATTGATCATGATATTTTGCCGGAGAAATCTTCATCAATAGGCTTTGGCTCTGCTGTATGTTCTTGGTTTTGTGACTGTCTTAGAGGCCATTTTGTTGGATGGATTTAGGTCTGCTTTTCTAAAACATATGTTTTTACTCTAAAATAAACTATGTGGATTATCGCAAATGTATGTACTGTAAAACTGCCCTTGTATTGCATTGAATAAGGGTGGAGACACTACACACTGTCACGCTGAAGCTGAATATACTGAGGCAGAAGCAGATGCAGAGTTGAGTACTTTAATAGAAATAAAAATAACAAACCATAAATCAAGCAAAATGGCATTATGACACAAGCATAAAGGCACAATAGTACAGTCGTGGTCAAAGGTTCTGAGAATGACAAAGAGTATTGGTGCCCAAAATTTTGCTGCTTCAGTGTTCTTAGAAATTTTTGTCAGTAGTTACTATGTTACTAAGCTACTATGGGATTACAAGCATTTCATAAGTTTCAAAGGCTTCTATTGACAATTACATGAAGTTTATGCTGTCAATATTTGTAGTGTTGACCCTTATTTGTAAAGACCCCTGAAATCTGCCCTGGCATGCTGTCAATTAACTTCTGGGCCACATCCTGACTGATGGCAGCCCATTTTTGCATGATCAATGTTTGGAGTTTGTCAGAATTTGTGGATTTTTATTTATTAGGATAATCGCAGAGAGCGCGTCAAGACTGTGTATGTATATTAGATGCTCAATATGGGGTTGCGAGACTGGACTCCACTACAACTTTGCCAGTTACCAAAGTGCAATGCCTCCTCCTAGTTAAATAGAAGTTATGTAAATTAAAAGAAACATCTCAGAAGTTAACATACTTTAAACTTGTCTGAAGAAGGGCACTCAACATGTACTGCTCTTTTGGAAACACTCAGAATGTACTGCTCTTATGCAAATTGTGAAGGATTAGCTGAAAGAAATGTTGCTGTTCTTCTCTTGGGAGCTATCCTGGAAGACTTGAAACAATGTGTGTTATGGATTCATATTGTCTGCCATAGCATGTTTTTCCACAAAGCAAAGATGGTCTGCTTTAATGGATGCTCCTTCAACATAAGACATTTCAACAGTTGTATTCCGCAGAGGAGCCTATGTGGTCCTTTACTGTTATTACTGGTTTTACTAATGATGTAGCACTAGTTTAACAAAGCTTGTGTGCATGTGCTGAAGACTCTACAGTTTACGCATCAGAGGCTTGTAAAATTCTCATTGATGAGGTCCTGAGGGATGACGTTTTGACCTCTCGCTCAAATGCATGGCCGGTCCCAAAGACCTTGGATCTCGCAAAAATGTCTACAGGAATTACTATAGCTCGAGGAATACAAAACGATGTTATTGTGAAAATATGGCATCGTAATATAAGCTTGTAGAAGCTCGGCTTGCGCCCTTCTGTCCTCTATCCTGCCATGTTGAGAATTACCTCCGAAGGTAATACAATATGGCTGGCATCCAGCCTTGCCTGAGGAAAACCTCTACTATTGTAGACATAAACGTTGTTGGAGATTTACATCCAGCCACATAGGTTGTTGCCATGGTGATGTCATTTAACTGTTGTTTTAGTTTATCTCTTCAACCACTTTTGGCACATGCAAATACTAAGATAATTGCATGGGACATGGGAGATGTTTTGAGTTGGATGCGAGTAGGTTTTTTAAACAAATTGTGCGATATATTGTCTTTGGAGGAAGGTTATACTGGCTTTGTCTTTTTTATGTTATACAGGTATTTTATGTGTTATTGGACACAAAATGGATTAAAAATAGAGGAGCAGGTTTGTGCTGAAAACAAGCCACACTCATTTTATTCATCTTAGGGCTTGGTTGATTAACACAGTGTTCACCTGTGCTCCAAATTTGGAGGTGCCCCTTTTTCATGTTACCACTCATCAAAGATTGTGTCAGAAAAAGGCTTCATGGATTAGAAAATGCTGGGTCCATAATGTGTGACAGGGTACTTCAAAATGTGCCCAATATCGAGCAAACATGAATGTATCTCATCCACAGTCTTAAAAACAGGGTTTTAGTAAGGTTCTTCGTTGGATATGAGGGTTCCAGGTGGAACCATGAATATGTAAAGAACCTTTTAGGTAAACAGAAGGTTCTTGAATGAAAGCAATGGTTAAATAAAGGGTAAAGCGTTTCTCAACCTATTCAAGAATGATTCGCTTTCCATGTTACTGCGGACATTGTTGTCTGTGGTGGTACAGTGGTTAGTACAGTGGTTGGTACACTGTTCTTTTTTTCCAGTGGCCTGGGTCCAATACCACATGCAACATTTAAGAAAAGAAAATGTACATCTTAATTTGCAAATATTGCAGAGTGTAAATTTTCTTTTTTGAGTAGTTAGTTGTCTCAGAGTGGGATAATATGGCAGTGGAACTGAGATATGGACTCACTATGTTTATATGTGCATTCGTGTCTTTTTGTGTTCTGTATTATCCAGTTTAAAGTACTGTGGTGTTGAATTGTATTATGTGTGTATATGGTACATCGGCACCACCCTCTGGACTACCGTAGATTCTGACAGGTCTGATAATATATTAGTAGTTTACGCTGGTTGGACCTAATTGCATATTACTATCAGCTGCTGTAGATGAGTACTCTAGGGAATTATAAGCTCAGGTGTCCAGAAGGCGGGGCCGTTCATTGTTGCTATGTCAGTGTTGTGGTTATGTTGTGCAGGTGGGAAGTTCTGATATATAAGTAGTGTCCTGTTTATATGTAGCTGGAGTATCTGCATACGCTCTTTGTATTTTTAGCTTAAGCGTCTATGCCACTTCAGAGCGTAGAGTATAGTATAGTCATATGCGCTGTCCCTCCTATGTTTTAGTCAAACACGTTCTACAAATGTCATAATAGTGAATCTATTGAAAACAATATATTTAAAATAACATGTGTTGTGTTACACTTACACAATTATTTATGAATTATTTTTAAATTACCAGAATCATATCATTGCAATTGTTTTTATTCCACGTGAATATAAAGTAAACACTTTCTTTTGAAAAGACTTGTACCAAGACTCATCAGACTGGGAGGATATCTCCGCACACATTTGTACCTGCTTAGACAACTTCAGACATCATCTGCTACATTTTAAGGTTTTCACTAATCGAAGACCTCTCGTATTTGTGACAAATGTCAAATTGCAAAGGGCATACTCCTATATAGCGTTTCCTCTGTCCTAACAACATAGTCTTCAAATCGCTTTTGTTCAGGAACCACCACCAAAGCCATTTGTCCACCCAGGGACCCTCACCCAACCCATTAGTCCAGCCATGGACACCCAACCGACCCATTAGTCAATCCAGGGTCCCCCACCCAATACATTAGTTCATCTAGGGACCCCCATCAGAGATTTGTCCGTGTAGCTCACTTGGAGAGCTGATGAGATATTTATGCTTCTTTAAAAAACGTCATCCTTCACCAAAAATGTAATTATATCTGACCCTATCTCCCTTTCTCAGTAATAGATTGACATTGGCACGAAGTTAGTTCAACACAAATATCTCAATCTACAGATTTTTTTCCAAGTGTTATTTGTGATGCACAAATAATAATGTTAATTTGCACTTTTGGAGGGCTTCCCAAGGACCACCTGCACTAGCTCCAAGGATCCCCCAAGAGGCCCAGGACCCCAGGTTGAAGACCCTTGTCCTAACATGCAACCAATCACATTGCTTTACCCTTCAAAGTCAATCAATGCTCCAGAGCATAAACACAGACATTTCAAATAATAGCTCCAGAACCGTACAGTATATGCTAGAAACTAACAGTGGACACCATCTAAAAGAGGAAGTTCTGCTGAAATAAAACAAATCTCGAATGTGAGAACATTTCATTAGTATTCTTTCTAAAAACCAATCAGACAGGAAGATAGGAAGTGTATATGACATTTTGGTAAAAAAGGTGCTAACTGGAGCAAATATTACAGGTAACTAATGGAATTACCAGAATTGTGCTTGTCATTTGAGTGATTATTCATTTGATAATGTTTTGATACAACTTGTAGGTTATGTTATTTGATGTTTGTTTTTTAATTTTTTTTCCAATTTGATAACAGAACAGGCTATAAGCCTAAAAGTAAAATGGCAACTATTAAATTAATTGAATAATGATGGGCAATAGACTTGTTTGAATGGAGCTGTATGTATACATACTGAATACTGTACTTACTCTGTGCATTCAGCAATAAAATAATAGGCAAAACAATAATTTTTATTAAAAAAAAAAAAATTCTGCCCAGGGACTAAGTTTACCTTGTTTGAACGAGGTAATAAGTCATTCAAACGAGATAAACTTAGTCTTGGGACAAAAATAAGTATTTTGTTTTGCCTTGGCCTTCAGGGCTTCCGTATCAACCAGTATTTGTACTGACATCCTGAAAAATTTTGAAACCTAGAGCTGTTTTTGATAGTTTTCTGAGTTCAAGAGACACTGGGCAGGTTAACCCAGGCCCAACCACTACGATATGTAATTTGTCTTGAAATATTCTGAATGATGTAATATGTTTTGTGTCCAGCGTTGACCTCTGTAGGATTGCTTCTGCTAATAGGGGTTCTAATAAAGTCCTAACCCCCACATCTCACTCTTTCTCCTTTTCCTTTTCATCTGTCCAATGATGGCTAGTCCTAATGGGCAGTAGAACTCCATAACTGGTACATCATTAGCCTCAAAACAACTAGGATCTCACTGATTTCAGGCCTCGTGCCTCTGCAAAACAAAACAATAGTTTAGCATGTTATGTTTGAGTTCTCTACTACAATACATCAAAGTATTTGAACAGTGTGGGCCTTTTGTTGCAACAGAATTTTTTTTTTTCAATGTACGTTTTCATTGTATTTATTATTTTGTTTGAGATCAGCTGGGATTTGCTTTCAAGCACTGTTATATCTGTTAAATAAACAGAAAGCACATTTACTGCACAAATCACATCTATCCAGATCCACAGTGCTACAGTGAACTGTTTTCTTGTACTAAACCTTACACAATGTCAGTGTCTACATTTATTGGACAGTGGTCCCTGTTTGTGTCCAGTCCATGTCTGCGGATGGGCTGTGACTTCCTGTGTCTGCTTTTAGTGTCCAATCCGTGTCTGAGGATGGGCTATGACTTCCTGTGTCTGCTTTTAGTGTCCAATCCGTGTCTGAGGATGGGCTGTGACTTCCTGTGTCTGCTGAACCCTTCTGGAGCCAGCTGCACCTGTCCAGAGGGGACCACGCTGATTAACAGGACCTGCAGGAACACCAACACATCAGGTAACCAAGGCAACATCTCAGGGAGCTAGGTCTAGTCTAGGTCTAGTCTTGGTCTGGTCTATGTCTATTCATATTCTTGAGCTGGTTTAGTTGTTTTCTTGTTCTTGGTTTAGGTTTGGGGGGGCTTAGAGTTTTCTAGTCTAAATTTGCACAAAGTTCTATCCCTTGGAAAAAGTTAATTTAAAACAAAAACAACAGGCAAAAACTGTTTACAATAAATTAGAGTAATTAATTTTGAGTGTACGTACACTCCAGGGTTTGAATGTGTTTCTGGCTATCTGCAGAGTCGTTAAAAATCACTTGTTATGTTTATATTATACTCATACAGTTTAGGTATTGTTAAACTGTTCAAACATTATGGAAATACACTCACCAGCCACATCATTTTTTACACCTTGCTAGTACTTGGTTGGACCTTCTTTTGCCTTCCAAACTGCCTTAATTATGACATACTGTAGGTTCAACAAGGTGACAATATTGCATCATGCAGTCAGCTGCATATCCATACTGCGAATCTTTCGTTCCACCACATCCAAAAGGTCCCTGATTGGATTGAGATCTGGTAACTGTGCAGGTCATTTGAGTACATTGAACTCATTGTCATGTTCAAGGAACCAGTTTGAGATGATGTGAGCTTTGTTACATGGCGCTTTACCCTGCTGGAAATAGCCACTAGAAGATGGGTACACTGTGGTCTTAAAGGGGTGGACAGCAACAATACTCAGGTAGGCTGTGACATTTAAATATTGCTCAATTTGTACTACAGGGCCCAAAGGGTGCCAAGAAAATATCCCCCACACCATTACACCACCACCACCAGCCTGAACCGTCGATATTAGGCAGGATGGAGCCATACTTTCATGTTGTTTACACCAAATTCTAAAACTACCATCTGAATGTTGCAGCAGAAATCGAGACTCATTAGACCAGGCAACATTTTTCCAATCTTCTATTTTGGTGGGCCAGTACAAGTTTGTAGCCTAAGTTTCCTGTTTTTAGCTGAAAGGAGTGGTCCTTGGTGTCGTCTTCTGCTGCTGTTGCCCATATGCTTCATGGTTCAAAGTGTTGTGTGTTCAGAGATACTCTTCTGCATACCTTGGTTGTAATGAGTGGATATTTGAGTTACTGTTGCCTTTCTATCAGCTGAAACCAGTCTGGGCATTCTCCTCTGACCTTGCTATCAACAAGGCATTTTCACCCAGCGAACTACTACTCACTGGATATTTTCTCTATTATCTGAGCTTTCTCTGTAAATGCTAGAGATGGTTGTGCTGGAAAATCCCAGTATATCAGCACTTTCTGACACTGGCACTAACAACATACATTGTTCAAAGTCACTTAAATCACCTGAGTGTCTGTGGTTGATGGGTAAACTCAAGGGTAAAATCCTTAAGAGCATTCCACTATGCACAGCACTTATACTCTTTGTTTACAACCCCAATGTAAATATGTGTTTTCAATGTGTATATGCCTATCTGCATCAACTGCTGTTGCAAAACATTCTTAATAATTAGTATGAACCCAATATTATAACATTTCATGTTATAATCATGTTTAATGACATTTCTATATTACAGACATCCACAGCTAATATTTATTGAGCTAGTATTATTACATTATCTAACTGTTCCACTAATATCATGTACACACAACACTTTACAGTACTGTATTAAAAAGAAATGTCCCTTTTTCAAGACACTATTTTTAAAATTTCCTTTTCATTCTCTTTTTTGTGAAGAGCAAATCTAATTATGATTTCTAAAAACTTGTGCATGCCATACTTACAGTATAACATTCACAATTGACTACAGTAAGAGATGGTGGACAAACAATCACACATGTAAGGCTGTAATTATGACTTCTAAATGCACTTTCTTATGTATATATATTTATTAGGAGTGAAAACAATGCAAACACACAAATACATGTCACTGGGGTCCACGTGGCTTAGTGTGCTAAGTCGCTGCATTGCAGAACAGTGTACGTCATGATAGTCAGTGGTTCAAGCCTGACTATGGTGTGAGTGGGAATTTTGAAAAAAACGAAATGCTTATCACATCTACATCTATATGCCATCCCCCCACCGTAGCCATACACAACCATACACTAACCGAAAGCATAAACCTGAAAAAATTTAAATACGTACAAAACAACAGAGAAATTAAATTTGAAATGTTTAAGTAAACACATTATTTAAAAAATCCCGTTTTAACTGGTTATTCTGGAGACACTCAAATTTGAAAATAGAGGGCTGCCACCTGTTAAATATTTCCTGATGTAGCCTCAAAGAGAATACTTATGATCTGTAGCTGCAGGAAAAACAAGACATCACTGAGCCATTGAGACACTGATGGAGGCTGGAAGGACTTCCACTGGAGTACAATTATTCCGAGCTCCACCTATGTATGCAGTTTTTTGTCAGATCGACGATCCGGTGAGAGAGTCAGCACTAAGGACGAGTATTGGTGGCGACCCACAAGAGGTAGAGGACCTTCCGATCTCTAAGATCGCAAGTTTGGGAAAACTTTGGTTTCTCAGTCAGTTATAGTCATAGATTGTATATATCGGTTACAGTAGTAGCTACAGGCGATAGAGTGGTGGATAAGACGAGGACTGTGTGTCAGCGTTGTTCAGCAGTTGTTGGGTATGTGAGTGGAAATACATCTTACATGCTAACGGATATCTGACACAATCACCCATATGTGCTAGCTCAGGGGAGAGACTGGATGATACTAGATGGTACAGCTTGAGACATGTAAAAAAATTGCGTTCTGCATTTTTGTTTAGCTTTTCCCTCCATTGTACCAAACTCGTACCGAACCGTGATGTCTGAACCGAGGTATGAATCGAACCGTGACTTCTGTGTACCGTTCCACCTAGGGCTGGGCACCGAACATCGATACTTTTATGGCATCGACCGAAATACTCCAATACTATCGAGTATCGAAAATTATTTATCTTTCGATGCCAAATTTCGGTTCTAAAAGCGTCTGTGAGCCAATAATCATGTAGCATACTTGCGTGTAATGACATAGACAGCCAATCGCCGGTGACAAACGCAACTTAAAACACGTCATGTGAACGAGACACCACCCACCATGCAAAGGATTTCTGTAGATACACACAGGGGTACACCGTTTATAACGTTACTATTTGACCAGGGAACATCTTGTTTTTACCGACGTAATGGTAAGGTTACATATTTTAGAAATACTTGACAGATAAGTGTAATTTCACAACGTACACTAAACACAGGTTTACTACTGCCGTTGTTGCGCTCATTTCGAATGCGAATTGAAACTCAATTATTCTCCCCATAACACTGACTACTCTATGTTTGTTAGCTTGTGCTGCTAGTTGGTTGTTGTAGTTAGCTCTGTCTATTTCCCCCTTCACATTATCCTATGCGCGTGTCCACCCTGATGTTAGATATAGGAAGACCATACCAGAAAGTTTCAATCCCTTCACATTGGCAGCCAGAGGGAAAATGGTTGAAAATAAAAGTTTTGGGTTTACTGTATTTTGTTGATGTTGAAATGTATTTTTTTAAATATGGTATTGAAAAAAGTATCATTAAGGAACCGGTTATCAAAACTGAGGTATCAAAATTGACACCGGATCAAAAGATTTTGAATGATGCCCAGCCCTAGTTCCACCCCTACTAGACGGACATGAGATGCAGATGAGCTTACTCTGTCTATTACCTCACCCCACCACACCTCCACTGAATTCAACACACATTTTCCGCTCGCAGCAGATTTTGTTTTGTTGGTGGACTGTTTATCAGAATACATAATACATGAGTAGACCAGAGGCATTTCTTATTTCTTACTTCTGTCTGAGCAGAAGAGTGGTTTTATTTCCTGTAAGTGAATTTAAATATCTTATACATTACCTTTTTATTGTTACCTGTGAATGTTTCTTTTAACGTTGTTTCTATTGTATATTTTATTTATTAATTCCACTGATTTATTAATTCCCCTTATTCTTTTATTCTGTCTTAGTTCCTTGACTTTGCTTGTTTTATACAATTTTTATTGTTGTATAACAGGGCTCAACTGTGAAAAAGACCTTGGTCTCAGTTGTCTTTTTCCCTGTATAAATAAAGGAACTACTAAATCTGGAAAGCCAGATAATTGGGAGGAAACTAAATGTCTTATTTGGAGGATGTGGAAAAAGTGTGATGGAGGCAAAGCGTGTTTAGAGGCCAGATCGGGGAAGCTGGAGAAAACATCATTGTTATAAATGTCATGGAAGGTCTTAATACCTTTTCTTGCCCAGAGAGAAAAGGCATTGTCGATAAGGAGGGGATATGTGGTTTTTGTCAATAGGGCCCATGAGGTGAATTTAAAATGGCAATGGAACTGGTACTTGTGACGTTCTGTGGTGCATGTGCAGTAAAGAACGGAGACAGATGTGAAGGTGAAGAAAGAAAAATTAAGCATTTAAAATTAAGTATTTAATATGAAAAAACACTGGTGCAAAATAAAGGAGCTTTGATGAGCAAAAAGTTATACTGTCACAGTTGGTGTTGTAGTGAGGAGAGAAACGGAGACCAGAGCAGGGAGGAGCATTCGTGATATTTAATGAACAGGAGCGAAGAGGACAGACTGCATAAGAACTGCTGAATAACACGTACATTGGAACTGCACAACGTCTAGATAGATATTTACAAGTGCTCTAGCGCGGCACTGACGCGACTAATATATACCTAGCGTACGCCTGGTTCTGACAATGACACATGTGCATATTGTACGACACATAACGAGGTGAAGGCTCAATCAAATATAGACATGCTTACGGTACATACAACAGTTCCTACAGACGAAGTATAATGTCTCTCTTCTCCTCCTCCTCTCCTCTATGACAGGAGTAGTCACTCACAATAATGCGCGCCGAACCTCCGGAACGCTGGGGTCAAATAGGCATCTTGATTACTCATTACGCACCGGTGTGGATAGTTAACTAGTGCACCATTCATGCGCAATGAGTAACCAAGTGCCTACCGATCCTTCAGCGCCCAGAGGC
>JACXGM010033539.1:0-12246 GCA_016801145.1 Umbra pygmaea
CATGATGTATTGGTTCTTATCATTTGTAACCCTAGCTGCATCACATGATGTATTGGTTCTTATCATTTGTAACCCTAGCTGCATCACATGATGTATTGGTTCTTATCATTTGTAACCCTAGCTGCATCACATGATGTATTGGTTCTTATCATTTGTAACCCTAGCTGCATCACATGATGTATTGGTTCTTATCATTTGTTCACCATTGATTTCAGCCATAGAGGAAACCTATATTAAAAAAAGGTCTTTGTTTTGTATTGGTTTACACCATCTCTGCATTTTGATCATTGGTTGAATATCTCTTAGGTGATGTGACATGTTGTGATATTTTAGCAATATTTTGGCAAAGGCCGATTTATACTTCTGCGTCGAGATTACTGTGTAGTTATATGTCTTAGCCCATGCCGTCATGATCATTTATATTTCTCCGTCAGTGTCTGCGTTGTGCTGCAATGCAATCAAGCTGACCAATCACAGATCTTTTCGCTGCATCGCCGTGACGCGTAGTTACATTTTTGGATGTCAGCTATGGTGCAGGTGCACGTCAGCTATGCTGCAGGTGTACGTCAGCTATGGTGCAGGGTTCTCAGTTTGAAGTGAGTATAGAAACTGTCTATGGCAGAAATGAACAATAGAATAGCACAAAGAACCAATATCACACTTTGCCGCTAGGGATTCTGGGGATATGATGCTACCACTATTTCTCGCTTTGATTGCTTTATATGCTTTTAGTTAAAGTAAGGTGTATGATTTTTTTATTTCATTGTCCTCAGTATTTATTGGACCACATTATTTAATATGAGCAAATTCATTCAATGTAAAAAAAATTCACATTTAAGTAAGTGGTCCATTCAATCTGGATGGCATGCCTTAAAAATCTTTCATTTCAGTTTCTTTGAGCCCTTTCTATCACTTTTGTGAACCTGTCTCCCCAGCAACTAGGAGCCTACATATTAAAATGTTCTGCTTAGCTGATGCGGAATTTGTCTCATTCACAGTTTTGTTGTCTCCCATATGTCTTCTATCTCTGTCCTTGTGTCCATGTCACCCATTTCTTTGTGTGCCAACGCTTCCTGAACTGCACAAAACACTCCGATTTGCAAACCACTCTCCCGGTGCAAAAAACTAGATGCACCTCATTGCAGAGTGTGAGCTCCCAACATGCCATACGCCCGGGGGTGAAGAAACCAGTGGCCGGCTCAGAAGGCTCCAGGTGTAGCAGCCCCTCTGCCCCGGTCCAGGTAGGAGCTACAGTGAGTGACTTAAACCAACCATTTGCACCCACTGCCGACCCAGGGTACACGTACCGGAGTGGGATTCACTAACCAACTAGAGTTGAGATACATTTTATTCACGTTATGTTTGGCGGTTCCCTGGAACTTACAGCAACTAGAGCAGTCAAAGGTTATATGACGCCATTGACTGAAGACAAAATGAAACGTCCCATGTCTTCGAATTATATTACAAATTTCTCTGGGTTTGAAAGTTGGTGGAAACATTTAGGATAATGTAAGAACACAACTAAGAAATGTATATAATATAGGTATAGTGATGTTTGCTTTTTTAATGCAAAGTACGTCTTTTGTTATTGTTTTGGAAAACTACATATTGTACCTTCAATTACGTTTGAACAGATTCCAAACTTTGGACACTTGCTGTCGTTTTCTCCAGCCTGTCTTTTCTCTTAGACCTTCACTATTTATGCTCTCTTCATTTTGTTATCTGTGCCATCAGTCTTCATTGCATATGTGCGACAGTAATAATCATCCTTGCAGAAACACCTTGCACGATACAACGTTGGTAACATTGATTAAATGATGCTTTGAGGCAAATCATTTTGCATCTAGGCACTTTTGTAATCAAATTATTCGAGTTATTGGATGAATCATTTCAGAACTAGATCGGTCGTATTTGCATTTAACCGACGCAATCAAAGTCATTGTTTGCCTGATTGATAGCTTTAAAAGAAATTGTATTAAGGTTGGCATATAGAAGAACAGAAATGACAAGAATCAACAAGTAAATGCACCCCACATCCTAGTTTTAATTGATTTTCAGTTCTCAAAGAAATTTTTTCATCACAATTTTTTGGCAAAGTCAGTATGTTGACCATATCATCATTATAATGCATATGTTCCAACTCCAAGTTGTATAAACTGGAATGCTTATTGGATTTAAGCATATTAGGTGATGTGTATTTGTGTAATGAGGGAGGGTGTGTCCTAAGGGGATCAACATCCTATATCAAGGTGTGCATAATTATTAGGCAGCTTTTGTTCCTCAGGCAAAATAGGCCAAAAAAAAAGATTTAACTGACTCAGAAAAGTCAAAAATTGTTTTTAAGGAAGGCACCACTCTTGAAATTGCTCAGATTTTTGGGTGTGATCGCAGAACCATCAAATGTTTTGTTGCAAATAGTCAACAGGGTCGCAAGAAACAAAAAACGAACAGCCAAATATTCAAAGGTTTTATGGAATGATGAGGTGAGTGACTCTTGACGGACCAGATGGATGTGCCCGTGGCTGGACCAGTTAAAGATGAGCTTGAAGACACTTTCTTCAATCAGTGATACAGGAAAAATCCTACATCTTTCAAGAAGACCATTATTTTTATATAGCACAATGATCCATCACCAGAGTTGGGTAAATCACTTTTTACAAGTTACTTTTTTGGTTACATTTGTTAAAAGTAGTCTGATTACTGTAATCCTTTTAAAAAGTAACTTACCAAACTCTGTCCATTACATGCATTGAAGAACACCACTGTGTGGTTAAACAGTAAATGCCTTAAAGATGAAAGAATAATGACATGGCCCCCTTCCTCACCTGACCCAAACCCTATTGAGAACTCGAGGACTCCTAACTTTTTACAGGTTTAGGAGCTGGTTTTAGTGCTAAAACGCTTCATGAAATACTCTTAGACCTTAACTCTAGGGACTCCTAAAATTTGGTGTGACACGGCCATCATTTTTAAGTTTCTCATAAATCAGCGAGTTAGGTGTTACTTTTAGCCTTAAATGTTTTGTAAATATGGGCCCTGATTGTTTTTGTCCCATTTCATTCTACAATCAGCTTGATTAAAAGGTTGATTCGATTTGTAACTAGCAGATTGTAGGTTCGAAAATGTTGCAGGGATGTCACTGTATACATTTTCAGACACTTACGGTGGCCGAGTGGGGAATTACTGAATGTGCTGAGGTGTATTTACTAACTGACGTGTCGGTTACCTGACTGGCACAACGTTTTTGAGCTGTTTGTGTTTGGAGTGTTCCTTTAATAAGTGTTATTAATGAAAAGTTGATCTTACGAAGTGGTAAACAGTTGACTGTCCTAAATTATGTTGGAGTGTGTTGCATTCATCAGATTTGAAATGAGTGTATATTTTCAAAATTCAATGAAATTCACAAAGTAAGACATCACAATGTGTGAATAATTTGTTTTCAATATAGTACTGGGTGAGTAGAATTTTCAAATAACTGTTTCATTTTTTGCATTTTCCATCATGTCCCAAATTTTGTTGAATTGGGGTTGTGAAATTATAAAGGGTTCACAAACATTCAAACACCACTGCATGTCTTGATTACATCTGAAAATGGAATAGCTTTAAGACAACATTTTAATTAATTCAGACTTGCTATTATGTTTAATGAACTAGTTTTTTGTAACTGGCAAACATTTGTATAATTTGTATTTTTACTTTGAAGTTGTGTAGAAAATAATCACAATGAAATGTGAAGCCCACCTTGTAATACAATAACATTTAGTAAATTTTAAGGGGGGTGAGTACTAATTTAATCCACAGTAGAGGTTTCTCATACCTAAAAATCTTGCATTGTTAGTGTAGTCATACCTGCTTTAATACCATTGCCATTTGAATATGACAGTTGAACAAGTGTAACGTATGTTTACTAACCCTGTTTTCCCCACCTCTTCCATAATCGTAACAGGGGCCGGTGATATACGCCCAGTTGGATCACTCTGCCATCAAGAACCCAAATTCATTCCACAAGATGGAGCCAGTGGTCTACGCTGACATAAGGAAAAACTAAAATGTGGTAAAAGAGAACTTGAGACCAAAAGGGACAGGCCACCATAGCTCGCTGCTACATGACAGTTTGGGTGGATCGTATGAATACGAAGATAGAATTTATGCTGTTGAACGTTTCTTTATCATTCCTTCTTTCTTTTGTCTGCTGAAAGAATTGTGAAAAAAATGCATGTTTAGGAACTGTAAAATACATAGGCTTGTTTTATTTTTGCAGTACAGGGATCATGATAATGTTGAAAATATCCTTCAGCTATTATCATTATCATTGTGTATAAGTATAATAGCATAGTATAACATTATTTTAGACAAGAACACGACTGCCTTTTGTCTTGTGGCCAAAATGTAACAGAGCATGTCATTAGGCATATCAAACAGAAAGACTATTCTACAGTTTTTCATCTGTTTCAACATGTGTTTATTGTACATTGTGTAAAAAAAAAAGAATGAACCAACAGAACATTAGGTTATTTTCCCGTTCTGGTTTCTACCTAGTACTGTAGAAAACTACTGTGATTATTTATGTGATCTGGCAGACATTAATTCAAAAGTGATAACAATATTCACCAAAGAAACCTGTTCTTTTTGAGCAGAGGCTGTAGATAATAAACATTTGCATACGGTGATCCATACTAACACAGGACCATCAGGAATTTCCAGAGCCAATTGTCTGAGAACTAAATCAAAAGAAAGTCAGACTTGAAGCGATGGCCTTAAGTAAAACAAGTATTAAGAAGTCGATATCAAGAATGGAGTTCCACTAAAGGTCAGCTAAATCCAACTTAATATATATATGGTTTGTCTGCGATCATTTTGCCTTTATTTAATCATGTTACAATTTTAAAAGTGTAACATTCACCTTAACTCAATAACATCACTGGTACACATCCATGAAAAGCCTGGTGGTGAAATTACCTGGGTGTTTTAGTTTGTAGAGCCTGGACTTTTTGATGCCAGGGTAGTCTGTTCAACTGCACCCACCATACAACCACCTGTAGGAAAAATATATGCACGCCAAACTGGAATTAGCTTATGATGAAAACTTCTGCTGAAAGGAAAATAATATTGATGTATATTGTGGTGCAGATTTTAACTTTGCTTAGGGTCGTTGCTAAAAGGATTGCCTGCCGGTGACATCTGAACTGCTCATTCAAGATTGACCAGAAAAAAATATTACCATAAATTTGAACATTGTTTTTATTGCACAGTGGTTATACTGTTTGCATGTACGGTAATTTATTAACCAACCACCTTTTTGATAAAACAATAACCACATTGCAGGTGACTCATTTTAGATTAAACATCCATTATAGATTATTTAGGTTTAGTGCAAGGTAAAACATCTTCAGAAGCAATGAGTCTAATATCTTCTATTAACAACTAATATATCACTTTGCTTTATAATACTTCCAATATTCACATGGTCTTCTTTCATGTTAAAGCCCAAGGTTTATTTCAATTATTATTTCAATTATTGTTTCAATTAATTATGAAAGAAGGAATTGGTTAAATGCATTTTTATTTCCCGTATCATTCCTAAATGCCCTGGACAATATATTCTACATGGTTGCTTTATGTAAGATCTTGTGCTTCTTACTGTAATTCATTATTTTCTTTGCAGTGGTTGTAACTGTTGGTGTTTTACAAAATTTACTGTGTTTTTATTGTCAGAATTATTTGATGTTGTGTATAACGTTTGTCACAGGTAGAAAAGCATGAATGGGGCTTGGATTTTACCCCCTGTTGTCCATTTATCTGTCATGTTTTAAAATCCATACTGTGTTTTTTAGAGCCAAGTAAAGATTAAATTGAAAAGATCAGTCCGGTTTTCCTAAACTTGCTCTCTACTAGTCCTGCAATAGAGCAATAATTATTCTTAATATACATTCCTAAAAATTCATGGCATACTGGAACTTATCTTGCCGTCTTGTGCTTGTGCAGTATTAGTATGTGCGTAGTAATAGCAGATTAAAATATTGTCCTTACACTTTTGCTTAAAATACTGTACAGTCGATGTTTGGTAAAGCATAGTTTATTTCACAGTTTTTTCTTAGGTGTGAATTACTTTTGGCAGTTGATTTGAGATAAAGTGTGTAATTTGGTGCTCGTTTATATATTCTTCGTTGCAAAACTTGCACTCTGTCCCGCGTATCAAAGACCACAAGCACTACATTATTTTTCTTGGTGTGTCCGGTGTCTTAAAACTGGAATGTAGTACATTTAGTGCCTTTTGCATTTCATCTACTAACTTGAACACATTTTTAATACATGAAAACATTCGATTCCTTCTCTTCCTTCACTGTATGTACTTTTTGTATACATAGAAACACAATTCTCTGTATCTGATGTTCTAATTTTATATAAAACTATTCCTGAAATATTTGACATTTGTTACAAGTGTTGTTTACTAAATGGAAACACTGGTGACTGTTCAAATTTCAACTTGTTTAAACTCATTTGATGTATAGGACCTGCTTCCTTTATGTAGTATGACGATCCAGGATCAGTATAGCCTCCCTACTGTTCTGACAGGGCAGATGATACACTGATTTAATAAGGCTTTACAGCAGGGATCTCCAAACCTTTCCATGGAGGGCTTAGTGTATGCAGGTTTTCGCTTTCACCTTCTACAAGCCTGATGGAGTAGCTCACTAATTGGTTAGGATCTCTCCTCACCTGGCAGTCTAGGTCCTAATAATGCTCTAATTGAAGGAAAAGACCAAAAACCAGCATACACAAGGCCCTCCATGGAAGGGTTTGAAGACCCTTGCTTTACAATAATGAGCTGCCTTAGCAAATGTTTCCAGCCTCTAGTTCAGTGGTCCTCAAACCCTGCACATGATCAACACCTTACGCTGTCTGGGATTTCTCCAATTAACAAAATCATGTTTTAAACCTCTCTCTTATCAGAGATTTTACCAAAACAAGGATTTTCTTCTGTTCTATTGGTGCCTGTCTTTTTTACGTTAATCGTAGAAATGTAAATATTTAATGCACAAACAACACTGTAAAAAAATATAACCAATACAATTATAGAAAAAACTCAACCAATATGTGAGAAATACTGTAATTTATTAATGTGTCAATGGAACCAACCAAAATTATTTATTGATTAAATTAAAAATCATGTCCTCCAACTCAAGATTCCACAATCAATGGCACTCTTAAAGATTAATGTAAATAATATCTACCAAAAATAGACCTGGAATTATATTCCACTTATTTAAGTTCATCCAAGTCTTAATGAACTATATTGAGCTGTTACATCACTTCCTGAGTCACTCTGTTTTAAACTGCTTTTGCCACCCACTTCTGGAGTATGCAGCTTTGAATAGTTCCAGACGTCAACGAGTGTCAAAACTCTTATCTCTCTGGCTGATAGTGTTAAAGTGCATTATGATAGTCTTCGGCAGGTTGAACTTCTTCAGCTACTGCAGGAAGTACATCCCGTTGAGCTTTTTTGTTTGTTTAGGAACTGATGTTCAGCTCCCACTTGACGTGACAGGCAATGGTGGTGCCCAGGAAATGGAAGGACTGCACAGACTTCACAGGCCAATGGGGGGAAGGGCAGCTGGGCTTCTGAAGTCCACTACCATCTCCACTGTCTTTAGGGCAATGAGCTCCAGGTTTTTCTGGCTGCACCAGGACATTAGTTGGTCAATCTCCATCCTGGAGGCAGATTTGTCTCCATTAGAAATTAATTTGATATATGAGGGTGGTGTCATCTGAAATATTTAGAAGCTTGACTGAGTTGCGACTGGTTGGGCAGCTGTTGGTGTACAGAGAGAAGTACATACCTCAGCCATGAAATTACAGTACAAGTTTAAATCTGTTGGTTTTCATGCATAAATCATGACAAGATACAATTTTTGGGGACCCTTTCAACACAATTTTTTTATTCCGGTTGTGCAAATCACAGACTATCTTTAACATGTACCAGGGTAATGGCAAGAGTAAAATACAGAAGAAAAAAGGACCTGGCTTACCAAATTATCTGTAAAATAAGGTGGAGTTTGCTTCTAGTAATTATGAATATACATTTGTAAAAACCTAGAAAGTTGGATTTCTATTTAGCTAATTAAAATCTTTATTGTTTATCCTCTTGCTTTTTCATTTAAAAATATTCACAAATCAAACTATTAATATTAAATTAAAGTATTCTACAAAAACAAAAAGTGAATGAAATTGAATAAAGATTGTTCTCCAAAAAGTATGTTTTAGAAAAACATCTGAGTAAAATATAACTGAAGTACATTGCTATTCATATTTTACATTATGTTATTAAATTCAACAAACTAGGAACACTTATGGTAAGCCATAACTTCCTGTTTCACATGGTTATAAAATGAGGCATAATGACAAATTTCGATAGCCATCACTATTGGAGAGAGCCATGAATAGGAGAATTTAATAATGATGTCCAAAAAAATGTTTGTTGAGCTGCACAAATCAGGAAACGGCTGTGAGAGAATAGTTAAATGGTCGAAAGAAAATGCACATTTCCACAATTAAGGCAGTAATTTAGAAGTGTAAAGGTGCTATTTGTAGAATTTGTGCCATAACAATGAAACTACTTTCTCTTTCCAGCTAACCAGTTGACCAATGCTGTAATAACTATTTGTAAACTCAAGGGTGTTTTATACACAACGGTGGGTCCTTGGGACATCAATTAAAGGTCTGTAAAACAAATGACATAAGCAAGCTTTCCAGAAGTGCCAGGGTTTATTTTTGAAATAAGAGAGATCATCCACCACAATTCATGTAGACCTAATGAAGGTTATACCTGAGGGTAATGCATGAGGTCAGTCATAGGGTGAATAACAATTTGCCTAGCAAATGCAATTGTGAAAAACAGCAGACTTATTATAAAATGGCATACTGTTGATTGCACACTAATTGGAAAATATCACAAGGTGGTGAATCAGGTATAAGATTCAGGTATAAAGATTCAGGTCTTGATAGCCCTATTAAAATTAAACCGAAGGTTAAAGGAAAGTGGTGACAAAAAAGAACATTCAACGTAAAAGAAAATAAACTAGTCCAACCGCCAAGGCAACCCCAAATCTTTTGCCCAAAATACTGCTCAATACCCCAGATAAACTAGACAAGAATCTAATTGATTTTGCCAATAGCCTGCTGGGGAGGATCCCACTGTCAGACACATCGCTTGATATTTGCTGTAGACCTGCACTGTGTTCTAGACCAGAACTTGGATTGCTCTAATCCCAGACCTATGCCTCCCTCTAATATGTCAAGGTCCTTTTCAGATTTCATGATAAAGAATGAATCCACTGACCCCTGGAGGTTTCAGAATGCACAGGCATGTGAGTACTCTTTATTTTCTCATGTACATCACTCTCTCATATTGACTACTTTGTGGATCATTTGTTGCTCCCGAATTTGACCTCTTCTGACTATTTGCCTATTGTAATATCTGACCATGGCCCCTTGGCACTTGAAATAACTTTATCTGCAAAAATCGGTACTCCTCCTCGCTGCGGATTTAACTCTCTTCTTATATTGTGAGCTGAATTGTGACTTGGAATCTTCCATGGCAAGAGGTTTTGCCGTCATTCATGCGGATCAAAGAGCAAGATTTACAAACACAATTTGATTTCGATTAGCACGAAAACATATTCCAGAAAATGTTTGACTCAGTACCAATGTGTTATTAACCCCTAGGTTCAATTTGCGCTGGAGTTGTCCTTTAAATAATTTTATATCTTCACTTTATGCTTCTGAGTTCCCAGTAGACATGGCTAATATGACCCAATTCTGGAATGCTTGGGACATCCCTACTGTTGCATCTGATACTGCAGACGACTTAGACTCCCCTCTGAGTATTGAGGAGGTGGTTGAGTCCATAAAAGCTATGCAAAGCAGCAAAGCTCCAGGTCCAGATGGGTTCCCAACTGAGTTCTTTAAGACATTTTATTCACACTTGGCCCCTTACTCCTATCTATGTTCAATAAGTGATTGGATCATGGCGTGCTCCCCCCAACATTAACACAAGCTTCTATAGCACTTCTTCTTAAGAAAGGGAAGGACCCCACAGCCTGCTCTTCCTACAGGCACATTAGCCTCCTCAATGTTGATGTAAAGGTGCTTGCCAAATTGCTAGTGAGGCATCTGGAGCGGGCCCTCCCATCAGTTCTCAGAGGAACAGACAGGCTTCATTTTATGGTACGAACGTAACAATGGTAGACAGTCATTTGTAAATATTTGGACCCTGCTAAACATTATTTACTCTAAACAGTTCTCAAACTCCCCTGAACTCATGGTTTCACTTGATGCTGAGAAGGCCTTTGACAGAATTGAACAGGAGTACCTGTTTGGTTTTGATGACAAATTTATTGCATGGATCAGGCTTCTGTATGCATCTCTCCAGTGTCAATGACACTCACCCTGACTATTTCGCCCTGGAACGTGGGACCAGGCAGGGTTGCCCTCTTTCTCCCTTGCTCTTCACTATCAGTACCAAGCACTTTTCAGTGGCCTTGTGGGCTTCACTCTCATCCAGGGTGTCCTATGGGAGGGAATTGAACATACGCTGACAACTTGATGCTATACGTGAATATTTGTGAAGAGGTTGGAGTCTGAGTGTGTGGAGAGGTGTCTTTTATACAGGTAACAAGTTCAAACAGGTGCAGTTAATACAGGAAATGAGAACAGGAGGGCTTCTGAAAGAAAAACTAACAGGTCTGTGAGGGCTGGAATTCTTACTGGTTGGTAGGTGATCAAATACATTTTCTGCATCCCGGTCAGAAGCAATGACGTCTACTAGCCCCACACTGCCGAACAAGTGTGAATCCTTCCAGTCATTTGGTGTATAGAGAAGGTGTACAGGTCTGTCTCCATGGCGGTGAGAGTGCTTAGCACTGCCTCCATTCTCAAGGCATACCAAGCAGAGCAGCAGGAAGACGGGGCATATGGGCCAGCCCAATTCCCTCCATGTCCACACCGTCCAATGCTGAACCACCCCGAAAAAGCTTCTTGGTGGAAAAAGGTGCTTGCTGGTGCTGGTAACCTCTGCCAGACATTCTGTGAATGTTGGTAGGAGATGTCTGGCTGCCCGTTTGGCCTTTGTTAAACTTTTATACTTGTAGCGGCATGTGGTGGTCTGTGCTTTACCCTGTGCCAGGCAATCACCAGCTTCTCTGCAATGTGTTCACACATGTCCTGCAGGTCCACAGCCAGCATTAGAGGGCTACTGAATGTCTCCGGTCTTAGATTACATGGCCCAAGGCTTGGCAGCCTGGCCTGACGGAATTAAGGAGTCATTGTCTCCCTCTGATAACTCGGACAGAAAGCTAACGGATAACCATGATGTGTTGTCGTCCTCGCCCATCAGAGAGACTGCCCTCTTTGTTTTCATCAAGCATTGGGGCTATTTCATCAAGCTCAGTCCCATTGCGGATTTTGCAAGTGTAGTCAAAAGACATACTGCTGCAACCAATTTCTTGGTATTTCCTTGGGGAAATTGCTACACAATTTTCATCGTACATTTCATAAAATTATACACCATATATACCTTGTTTCAGTTTAACCTAATTCCCACATTTCCTTCTTCGAGTTTAATATTGTTTTGTTAGATTGTTAGTTCATTACAATTTGATTACTTGGTGTTCCTTAAAGACATGGAGTTGGACAGTGCAATGCCTCAGCTTTACAAACTGTTCTCATTAGTGGCAACAATTGGAGCTACATCTGCAGGTGTAGAAAGGAGCTTCTCCTGTTTAAAGCGGATCAAGTCCTATACCCATAACACAAGGTGCCAAGGCCCTTTAAGCAGCTTAGCTCTGCTGGCCATTGAGAGGACACTGGTCAAGTTACTGAAAAGATGCCTAGTTGGCAGGGGTGTAAAAAGTACTTAAATTCCATACTTAAGTAAAAGTACAGATATCGATCTTAAAAGTGACTTTAGTAAAAGTAAAAGTCACCCATAAGAAAACTACTTAAGTAAAAGTCTTAAAGTAGCTCATCTTAAATGTACTTCAGTATCCAAAGTATTTATCTGGTGTTAAAATGTACTCAAAAGTATCAAAAGTAAAAGTACAAAAGTACAAAGAGAGGAAAAGATACAGAAATTGTTTTCTTTCTCGCTCCAAGCTTTATTTATTGTCTCCCTACATCACATTTAACATGAACCATCACTTTGAACTTTAACTTGTGATACAGTACCTATATACTATATGTTTTAGT
>JACXGM010033540.1:0-12247 GCA_016801145.1 Umbra pygmaea
TTAGCTGCTCACTCACCAAGTGTTCCTCACTGAATCAGTTAGCTGCTCACTCACCAAGTGTTCCTCACTGAATCAGTTAGCTGCTCACTCACCAAGTGTTCCTCACTGAATCAGTTAGCTGCTCACTCACCAAGTGTTCCTCACTGAATCAGTTAGCTGCTCACTCAACAAGTTTTCCTCACTGGGCTGGTGATAGAATCATCTATTGCTCTGTTGGGATGGAACGAAATTGCATGGGTTCAGTGTGTCAGGGCTCAAAGGAGTTTTAAGTATTGAAAAAGTATTCTCCAGGCAGAAATCATTTGATTGGTTGATTTAAAACTGAAGGCGGATCTCACATGACATCGGAAATGTGCACATGAGCATAGTCTGGACTGTTAAAATGTAACCCTGTGCTATGTACACTCACCTAAAGGATTATTAGGAACACCCGTCCAATTTCTCCTTAATGCAAATGTACTCAACCAATCACAAGGCAGTTGCTTCAATGCATTTAGGGGTATGGTCCTGGTCAAGACAATCTACTGAACTCCAAACTGAATGTCAGAATGGGAAAGAAAGGTGATTTAAGTAATTTTGAGCGTGGCATGGTTGTTGGTGCCAGAAGGGTATTTCACAATCTGCTCAGTTACTGGGATTTTCACGCACAACCATTTCTAGAATTTACAAAGAATGGTGTGAAAAGGGAAAAGCATCCAGTATGCGGCAGTCCTGTAGGCGAAAATGCCTTGTTGATGCTAGAGGTCAGAGGAGAATGGGCCGACTGCTTCAAGCTGATAGAAGGGCAACTTTGACTGAAATAACCACTCGTTACAACCGAGGTATGCAGCAAAGCATTTGTGAAGCCACAACATGTACAACCTTGAGGCAGATGGGCTACAACCCCACTGGGTACCACTCATCTCCACTACAAATAGGAAAAAGAGGCTACAATTTGCAAGAGCTCACCAAAATTGGACAGTTGAAGACTGGATTTCTCGATTTCTGTTGAGACATTCAGATGGTCAGAATGAGTCAGAATTTGGCGTAAGCAGAATGAGAACATGGATCCATCATGCCTTGTTACCACTGTGCAGGCTGGTGGTGGTGGTGTAATGGCTTGGGGGATGTTTTCTTGGCACACTTTAGGTCCCTTAGTGCCAATTGGGCATCGTTTAAATGCCACGGCCTACCTGAGCATTGTTTCTGACCATGTCCATCCCTTTATGGCCACCATGTATCCATCCTCTGATGGCTACTTCCAGCAGGATAATGCACCATGTCACAAAGCTCTAATAATTTCAAATTGGTTTCTTGAACATGACAATGAGTTCACTGTACTAAAATGGCCCCCACAGTCACCAGATCTCAACCCAATAGAGCATCTTTGGGACGTGGTGGAACGGGAGCTTCGTGCCCTGGATGTGCATCTCACAAATCTCCATCAACTGCAAGATGCTATCCTATCAATATGGGCCAACATTGGTAAAGATTGCTTTCAGCACCTTGTTGAATCAATGCCACGTAGAATTAAGGCACTTCTGAAGGTGAGTGTATATGCAAAGGGAAGACATTAGTTTAGCATAAATCGTAAAAGTAAACATAATGTGAGGTCTGGTCTCTGTTTTGAATCAACCAATCAAATAATTTCTGCCTCCAATGCAGATCTGCCTGGAGAACACTTCAATAAGTAAAACTCAGGTGATGTCGAGGTGAAGTAGTCTTTAAAAAGAACATGCTGATTGAAGTGAGTGTTTCTGTACTGTAGTCATTTAGCTCTGTTACCGTGGGGGTCCGCGTGCTGCATTGCAGGACATTCTACATCATGATAGTCATGGGTTCGAGCCTGACTATGGGTTCTCTGACTTTACCCGGGCCTCCTGTTCAAGGAAGTGCAAATTGGCATAGGGCTGCCTGGGATTTACATAAATCTGATTATCTATCCTGCCACGTTGCTCTTCAGCGACTCCTTGTGTCCAGAGCGGACGCCTGTAAAATTCAATTGCGGATATATACAGTCGTGGTCAAAAGTTGAGAATGTCACAAGTATTGGTCTCCACAAAGTTTGCTGCTACAGTGTTCTCAGATCTTCATGTCAGTAGTTACTATGGTACACTGAATTATAATTATAAGTACTCCATACACTTCAAAGGCTTTCATTGACAATGACATTCAATCAATATTTGCAATGTTGATCCTTCTTTTTCAAGACCTCTGCAATCCGCCCTGGCATGCTGTCAATTAACTTCTGGGCCACATCCTGACTGATGGAAGCCCATTGTTGCATGATCAATGATTGGGGTGTCAGAATTTGTGGGTTTTTGTTTGTCCACCCGCCTCGTGAGGATCGACCACAAGATCAATGGAATTAAAGTCTGGGGAGATTCCTGATCATGGACTCAACATTTCGATGCCTTAGGGCAAGGTGCTCCACCATCTGGAAAAGTTATTGGTCGTCACCAAACTGTTCATAGATGGTTGGGAGAAGTTTCTCTCAGAGGATGTGTTGGTAACATTCTTTATTCATGGCTGTGTTCTTATGCAAAATTGTGAGTGAGCCCACTCCCTTGGCTGAGAAGCAACTTCACACATGAATGGCCTCAGGATGCTTTACTGTTGGCATGACACAGGACTGATGGTAGCGCCAACCTTGTCTTCTCCTGGAGAGAAGTGGCTTCTTTGCTGCCCTTCTTGACACCAGGCCTTCCTCCAAAAATCATCACCTCACTGTGCGTGCAGATTCACTGTGCGTGCAGATGCACTCACACCTGCCTGCTGCCATTCCTGAGCAAGCTCTGCACTGGTGGTGCCCCGATCTCACAGCTGAATCAACTTTATCATCTGATCACTCTTCATGACATTCACCAATTCATGTCATTCTCAGAACCTTTGACCATGACTGTAGTCGGGGAACAGAAACATCGCGTGCATTATTTTTTGGATGAGTAGTGCGAAAATAATTGGAGGCTGGGCCATACCACAGATCTGTCTAAGGAGTTGCGAAGCTGCCAATAAGGCAGGGTTAGTGGAAATTGGGAGGGGAGGAAAATGGGGAAAAATAAAATGAATAACGAAAAAGCTCTACCACTATGGCATGTCTGAGAATTGCAACAAAGGAGGACATTTTGAAACAGTTGGAAACTACCGACAAGGAGAGGGTTAGGTTGAAAAAGGCTTGTTAGTGCGAAGTTTGGGACACGGGTACAAACACCAGCCTAGCCTCCTGTCCCACGGCCTGGGGGGTGTGTGGAGCTTTCTGGACGGGAAAAGGACTCCACAGGGGGGCAATTGGAACAGTGGCCTTTCTTATTCTTCCCATAGCTAGCTGGGCAAGCTAAGGATCCTGGAACCTGTTCTGTTCTGGGATGAAAAATCCATCCAGCAGTCAGCTTGTGTGCTTGTAACAAGGTGGAGTAACACTGTTAAAAATAACTCACACAATTTATGTTAGATTCTGGATTTGTTGACGAAAACGTACACACTGTAATTACACAGCACATACACAGACATTCTGGTCACTTGGAAACTCCGATCCAGATTGAGTGACGTACAGTCTTTAAATTTAACATAGGAATCTAAAGTCGCCACAATCTATTGCCTAGTACTATTTATTTAATATCACAACTGTTACAACCAGTTAGCAGGATAATATTTAGATTTAAACAACATTTAAATGATTTACAGCATAAACATGATTTTTTATGTGGTTTTGCTGCTAACCTGTGAGCCGACATCACATTGAATACGTTTTACCAAAAGATTGCTAATTATTTGCTAGTGCTACTACTGTGTTAGTAACAAGCTAGCTAACGTGTTTTGTATGAACAAGCAGTGACGGTCAGTCTCCAGGCCCTTAAGAGGTTTATTAGTGAGGCTAGAGGAGTGAAAGCTTTAGTGAGGCCAGACCAGAGCAATAACATGCTAAGTTAGGAGAAACCAGAGATGATACCCTTAGTAAGGCCAGTCCAAGGAGAATACTGCTAGTGAGGCAAGACCCCAGAGAACACCCTTAGAAAGGCCAGACTAGAGAAATAACGGCCTTACTGAGTCCAGACTAGAGAAATAACAGCCTTAATGAGGCCAGACTAGAGAAATAACAGCCTTAATGAGGCCAGACTAGAGAAATAACAGCCTTAATGAGTCCAGACTAGAGAAATAACAGCCTTAATGAGTCCAGACTAGAGAAATAACAGCCTTAATGAGTCCAGACTAGAGAAATAACAGCCTTAATTTTTTATTTTTTTTATTTTAACCTTTATTTAACCAGGTAAGTTGACTAAGAACAATTTCTTATTTACAGCAACGACCTGGGAGCAATTAGGGTAAAGTGTCTTGCCCAAGGACACAACGACATTTTGGCTCAGTCGGGAATTGAACTGGCAACCTTCTGACTACAAGTCTGACTCCCTACCCACTGAGCCATCTGCGCACCCATGAGTCCAGACTAGAGAAATAACAGACCTAATGAGTCCAGACTAGAGAAATAACAGACCTAATGAGTCCGGACTATAGAAATAACAGCCTTAATGAGTCCAGACTAGAGAAAAAATAGCCTTAATGAGGCCAGATCTCAAAACGTTACAGCTACACTACTTAAGCTTTAACACCTATCTACTAATGCCTAAATCTGAAAATAAGTCTGAAATATACTTAAGTTTATGCCTTAAACTAACCAGAAATCACATTTCCCTTCAACCAAATAAACCTTTCGGGATCCTATTTTTAAGATGTTGATCTGTTTGTTGGCCTTGGTGTAAACATCATTGTGGACCGGAGACAGCGCTGGGGTCACACGTTGGAAGCTGGAGGACAGTGGAATACAGGCATATGTGGTGTGTATTGTGCCTGGTGGTTAGGGCACAACTGGTGCCCAAAAGGTCCCGGGTTGTAATCCACCAACCCCCAAGGTAAAGCTGACGATCTGAACATTAGGTATGGTTCGTAATCAACTTACCTGGTAAAAAAACATCTTACATTGGTGTGTGTACCGGTACATGTGTTTCTTAGTGTGTTTAGATGTGTGAATGTGTGTTTAACGGTACATGCAGAGTTAATGGGTTAACACACACAAATAAAACCAGGGATCAGGGTTGATAACGTGTTTATATACAAAGGTTTAATACAATAATACAACAACCTCTCATTATATATGCAAAGAAATCTCCAAAAATTTACAGTTTTCCCACAGATGGTCAAAAAGACAGAACACATTTCTCTGAAAAATGTAAAGAGAAGAAAAGAGAGAAAGCTAGTTCGTACTGAAGTTGCATTGTGTTAATATCCACTGTAATTTAATGTAGGAGTTCTCCCAAGTGAGTGGAATTAAATCAAAGAGACATTTGAGTATTTAAACAGAAACATCCTAACGTGTTCATACAATAGCATAGTTCATCCAATGGCCAACTTAACAAACAGACTGGTCTTCACTAGTGTATATAAAAACCTATACCCAGTGCCGGGCAACATCCCTCATAGGTATGACCCAGATTTTCAGAACCACAGGTTTGTATGGTATAAACATTGTAAATAAAGACACTGCATGAACAGTGGTATGGTAGGCTTGAAAGAGTTGCGGGGTGAGTACTTAAAAATAATTAATTCCCACTAGGATTGCTGGGAAGGACTCTATGAAGTGGAGATTGAAGGGGACTATGAAAGGACCTAGTATGTGTACTAAAGGGTGTCCAGGCTGTACAGTCATGTTTCTATTTAATGACTGAATGGAGAGTTATACAATGAATATATCCAGGCTGTTTGAGTGGGGTCTTCCATTGTATTCATGCTGGTTTAAAGCATTTGATCCCATCCAGCAATGCAGGAACTGGGTATTTATCCATTACATACAAAACACAACTGTTTAAGTGAGGACGAATCCCACCCCAGAATCCACACACACTGGACACGTCACAAATGACAGCCTACTCCCTATGTAGACCTCTAGTTAAAAGTATTGCACTAATTATGGTTATAGGTTGCAATGTTTGACCCAGACCATGTAATTGCAGTAAAACAAAAGTACACTTCAACATCACCTTAGAAACACACTTCATCATCACGATGCAAAGCTGGATCAAAACCAACAACCAAAAAAACAAAAACAGGACAAAAAATATAAATCAAAGTAAACATTAAAAAGTGAGAGGAAGAGGATATTGAGTAACGTAAGAAAAACATTTGATCAACCACACATTTTACTTGAAGAAGTTTTAACACCCTTAGGTTTTGACACTGAAAAAGATTTGGCAGAAATACATTAGCGTTTTAAACAATTTTCGAACTACAGAATCCATTGTAATTCTTTAAACAAAGACAAGGGATTGTGGGAGTTGGAGTTTGGTAGCCATGTTCAGACTGATCATTCCTTCCCCTTAGAAACAGCAAACCGTTACAGTTGTCAATATCTGTCAACTCTTCTATTTATAAATATATATTTATGTATTTGCATATACTTTAGATAAGAACATTCAGTTTTTCTGTGGTAATTATCACCATACTGTACGTCTTCCAAAGAAAATAAAGGTACACAGACTGACATCATTTTACATAAAGACCATAGCAAGAGACCGAATCAGGGCAAGTTTGGAACAGACTCACGGACAGACTCACGGACAGACTCACGGACAGACTCACGGACAGACTCATGGACAGATGGTAAAGCGTTCTTCTCTCCCTGACATAACAGGACGGTTCTGTTAGCTGGTTCCACTTTATTATCTACAGCAAAGGTGGGTAGCACACCTGGAACTAGAAGATGACCTACAAACCAGATGCCTCCCCTCCCTTTCTCCCCCACTCCCTCTCTCACCCCCCTCCCCCATACTTCTTCATCCTCTCCTTCTGTCCATCCGGGCAGCGAGTAACACTCCAGCGAGTAACACTCCAGCGAGTAACACTCCAGCGAGTAACACTCCAGCGAGTAACACTCCAGCGAGTAACACTCCAGCGAGTAACACTCCAGCGAGTAACACTCCAGTGAGGTTTACAGGGAGAGGCAGATCGAGAAAGCAGAAAGAGCTCTGCCTCACAAGCACGGCTCCCAAATCACACCCTAATCCCTGCATAGGGCACTACTTTAGACCGGGGCACTGGGATGCAGCAGAGGTGTGTGATTTGGGAAATGTGTTGTTTTGTTAAAGTGTCTCCGCCACACCGAGGTCTGTCATGCTCACAGCCAGCACGGCTAGAACAAACATTAAGGAGCCTCCTCTGGGTCTAATAGTCCAGAAATAATTACAAAATAACATCACTATGTTGACTTTAGAATATCCGATTGTCAAATGTATGCTTTGCGTGTTTTCTGGGGGGGGGGGGGCTGGGGTAAAATAAGCACTGCCTTAACACCACCAAGATGCTTCTATAATGCATCATGTCTTTTCTATGACAGTCATGTTTTTAACACAAACACAAACATACCGTGCGTGTTTGTGTGTATCACTCGGAATTTCTTCCCAATCTTCTGCTGTGTAATTAAAGCTTAAAACAGAAGATAACCAGCAATCACACACGCACACACGCACACACACAGTGAGGCCGGACCTGTTCCTAGTTATCACAGCTTGTCTGTTCTGTTTTCCTAGGAAGGTCTCTAGGGATCCCTGCCTCAGCTGGTCCCATTCATCCCAGTGGGAGTATGTGTAGGCGTGTGTCTGTGTGGGAAGATGTGTGAGCATGTGTCTGTGTGGGAGTGTGTGTAGGCATGTGTCTGTGGGAAAGTGTGTGTAGGCATGTGTCTGTGGGAAAGTGTGTGAGGTCTCAAGACTATGCGTTGCTGGTGTTACAGAGAGGCACCCGTTGTCCAGTGCAGGGTTCAAACTCTTCTGTCTACAGGAGGGAGGAAAGGGGGTGTTTAGTCGGCAGTGGGTGGTCTGGAGACCACCTGAGACTATCCCACCTGAGACACGACTGACAGCCCTTAAACAGGCACGGCCGTCCCCTCGACCAATCAGGAAGAGCCTGAGCAGCGAGCGTTCCTAATAATGTGGAAGTCAATCAAAGTTGATGGCTGATATTAAACAGGCTGTAAACCCGTCATCAAGATCACTGCTAGGCTGATAAGACCCAGAAGTCGAGCTACGGGATAATCATGTCCTGGCCTTCGATGTAGTGACTTTAGGGAAACACTTTGTTGCTAGGCACCCTGAAGTTTATTGATGGTAGAGGTGTGATGCAATAGGGTGTCCCCCCAGATGACATTGTCAACAGCCTCTGGACCAATCCAGCTGAAAGTAGAGCATAACGAATGACAGACTGCTTTCATATCTATCGTTCCCATAGAGAGTGATAGAGCCTACCTATATTGTTCCTATGGAAAACGATTAGGAAGGCATCAATACATTGTTCCCATATAGAATCATTGAGAGAGCTGCCCTTTACTCCTCCCATAGAAACCAATGGAGAAGCATGTTAGAACTCGTATCGTGGTGTCTCTGAATTAGCAGGAGATACCATTTAGGCAAACTACATTTGATGTACATAATCTTGCTGTAAGTAGTTAGCCAACATACGCGAGGGAACATTGCATGATGTGTTGTGGGCTGTTTGCGGGCTAGCTTCTCGTTAGCACTATGAACTGGCTAGCTTCTCGTTAGCACTATGAACTGGCTAGCTTCTCGTTAGCACTATGAAATGGCTAGCTTCTCGTTAGCACTATGAACTGGTTAGCTTCTCGTTAGCACTATGAACTGGCTAGCTTCTCGTTAGCACTATGAACTGGCTAGCTTCTCGTTAGCACTATGAACTGGCTAGCTTCTCGTTAGCACTATGAACTGGCTAGCTCAGCCAACACTGAATAGTTGCTGCGCCAGCTTCACGTGCTGTGTGTTCTAGTCTGGGTACGAGGTTAATCTGCTGCCAGTGGCCCTTCAGAACGTGTAAATCCTCTCAGCTACATCAAAGAGAATAACCGTGGACACCAAGACCTGGGACTCCAAAGGCAGGTCTCTCAGAGCAGATTACAGGATGAGAACACCTATTTCTTTGGTAAAATTAAAAATACTGGCTTCAAAAGCAGATGTTACAAATGTAAAACAGCTTAATTATAATACATTTGGGCTGCTACTTGTGGCACTGTAACATAAGAGTCAGTGACTTGAGTATCAATGAGTATCAATGAGTATCAATGAGTATCAATGCCCCATATTTGAACTGGGAGTCAAATAAAAGGGACTGTGCTTGAGTTTTATTGACTACATGTCTACATCCCTAGTTATCACCCTATACAACGTGTAGCACACGCCCATGAGAAGTGAACTGGGGCAAAGTGTGAAGACAAGGCGTTTTGATAAGTCTGTGATAATAAACTCTAGATTTTAGCACAGACTACTCATACAGTGGTGCTAAACTGGAGTTTATGTGGATAATATATTCTATCGCAGTTATTGGATGAAAATGTTGAAATTATATTTTCCCCAATTATCAAGACAGGGCAAAGGTACCAAATGTACTGTAGCTTTTGACATTTTTAATTCTATGTACGTTCATGGTTAAATATGGTTTCTACATGTATTGAAAGCTTCCTGTTTTAAAGATTTGAGTTGACAACGACCCAATCAGAAAAAGAGCAGAGTTGTATGTAATTTTGAGTTCTTATTTCATTGTGGAACGTTCTGGTGTTAAATGAGCAGTGTATGACTTTAGAAAGGCTTGAGTCAACGTGAAACCACAGGAAAGGATGTCTCTATGTATTTCTGTCCCTCAGTCAGCCTGAGGCGTGCGTGCGTGCGTATGTGCAAATTCTTATTCGAGTTGTTCATTCTTATCTCTGCTGCAATGAAATGGTCTAACAACAACCCACGGGACAGAACGATAGACTATCAGAAAGGGAGGGATGGAGAGAGAAACAGATCAAGGGTGGGTCTGACAAGAACCAAGTTGTGCCCACTGGATTTCATCCACATGGCCAGCATCATCCACACATCCAGTGTCATCCACACATCCAGTGTCATCCACAAGGCCAGTAGTGTCATCCACACTGCCAGTATCATCCACAAGTCAGTGTCATCCACAAAGCCAGTATCATCCAGTGTCATCCACAAAGCCAGCGTCATCCACAAGGGCAGTGTCATCCACAAAGCCAGTATCATCCACAAAGCCAGCGTCATCCACAAGGCCAGTGTCATCCAGAGACAATGGCAGGCTCCTGTGGACTGTCACACGGTGTTCTGGTCAAAGTCCAGGACCGTGGAAATAAGAATGAAGGTCCAACACTGGGATTGAGCTTAGCCATCTATCCAGCGTCATCCACAAGGGCAGTGTCATCCACAAAGCCAGTATCATCCACAAAGCCAGCGTCATCCACAAGGCCAGTGTCATCCAGAGACAATGGCAGGCTCCTGTGGACTGTCACACGGTGTTCTGGTCAAAGTCCAGGACCGTGGAAATAAGAATGAAGGTCCAACACTGGGATTGAGCTTAGCCATCTATCCAATCAATATGAGCTATCTGTCAAATCTGTCTAATCAATACCACACAATGAGACCTGGACTGGTGACTCAGAGCAGGTCTGACCTCAAACAAAGCCCAGAACGTGAACAATGAGGTGTGAGTGAGCGTGGACGTCCATCGATGGCACCTGTTGTAACCGAAAGCATCAGAACAAATCGCCCCAGCTTCACACCAGACAGGCTCCGCCTGCACAAATGTGACTTTTCTTCTAACCAGGGCACCACGAGCCCTTACTGATCAATAGTAGTATATTGAATTCGAGAACAGGGTGTGGCTTGGGACACGGAGAACCTCTGTAACGTTGAGCCGGAAACGATGAAGGACGGAGTATAAATGTGTCACCAATACCATTTGAAAGGAGGAGGGAACAGAGCGAAAGAGAACCAATGAAAATGGGGGTGGTGCTCATTAGAGCCAGTAACAGTGAAGCACACGGCCCCCAGGACTCGTGTGACTGGCTACCCTAAGAAGGAAGACCTGGTGAGGCTCTTTCTGTCCCTGGGCACCTGCCTAGTGTGTGACATCACTTCCCTCCTACAGGAAGTCGTGCGGCATCTAAACACCCGTGGGCCTTTAAACAATCTCGTCGAGCCTCTAGAACGGTGGGAGCTCTGTGACCTTACCAGGCTAAGGACATGCACCCAATCCACCCCACCAAGCTCAGAGCTCAGATAAAATCTACGTCTAGGGATGAACTGGTACCCTGTTCACTACAGTGCACTACCTCTCAGTTCCCTATACGGGGAGTGAATAAGGTGGCATTTTCCCATAAGTCCCATAGCTACAAACATCTTCGATTTAATCCATCATATTTATCGTGAGGTGAAACTGCTTCATTGATCTATGTAGGAGTCTGGAAGGCTCTTTATCATTAGGTATGTAGGTTGCTGCTCTGTGTGTCCTAAATTGCATCCTGTTGCCCTCATAGGTCCTGGTCAAATGTAGTGCACTATTAAGTGAACAGGGAGACATTCTGGACACATGCAGATATATTAATTTCATTTTTTTAGCCTAACAGGTGGCAAATGCACAAAAATAATAAAAACATTACTAACATCCCTTGCCCCAATTCTATTAATTTCATAATAGAAAACAAGAAAAAAAACAATTGTCTAACATCGAAGAAAAAACTGAAATAGCAGCAAAATAACCCAGACATTTATATTATATTCAGAGGCAATATAGATCCATATTCCCAGGTCTCAGGCAAGCAGAAGCTGTTATATTCTAAATGACAGTCATGAATGATTCTCTATGAAACCAAGATGAAAAAAGCATTTTTATACCCAACTGAATTGAAAGTATTTTCCTTTGGAGAAAAAAACATTTTAGACCATATATTTAACATTTAAATCCAAAAGCAATGTCATTTTCTGACTCGGAAGAATCAATTATACTACGGTTACCATGGGTCTAGGTTAAAAGTCGGCCATTTAGATTTGGACAAAGGTGTAGTCCACCCGCCACTGTTTTGTAACTCAATGACACATCGCCAAGACATAATGAGAAAGGCAAGTAAAGGGATGTTAATATACTGATGCTGACGAGTCTCTCTCTCCCTCTCGCTTTCTCTCTCTCTTTGAGGCTGGGCGGGGCCACGGCGTTCCCATCAGGACTCTTCCAGGGCATTAACCACCTGTTCCAGGATGTCTGGGCAGTGGTCAGCGATCTGCTGCAGGACACAGTTAGCGTACTCCTGGAGCTCTGCGCTCTCTCGCTCACACACCTCCATCTCCAACTCCAACTAGAGAGAGAGAGAGAGAGAGAGAGAGAGAGAGAGAGAGAGAGAGAGAGAGAGAGAGAGAGAGAGAGAGAGAGAGAGAGA
>JACXGM010033541.1:0-12247 GCA_016801145.1 Umbra pygmaea
ACAGACAGACAGACAGACAGACAGACAGACAGACAGACAGACAGACAGACAGACAGACAGACAGACAGACAGACAGACAGACAGGAACAACAGCACTGTAAAGTTTAACCAGTCAGCAAGCCAAACCAGTCAGTGTCTTTCTTCCACTTTCTATTATGCCTCTCTGTTGCTCAGGCTCTCTGTCTCTATTTATCTGTCACTCTATCTGTCGTTTCTCTGTACCCATCAGGGGGATCAGTAAATCCCAAAATAAAATGGCTTTAAGAGGCGTGTAATACTAATTTACTGCCCTGTGTCGTGCACCGCTGACACACAGAGACACACTCAACAGCATTTACAACTGTCTTCATCTGTGCCCCACAGAGCGCCTCGCCGCTCTGCCGCCACTACGGGCCACAGGAGCGTCCTCACATCGCTCATCATGAAACACTGTCCTCATGGCCTTTCCTTCTCTCTCTCCTCCCTCTCTGTTCCCTGATTTATTCACCTTCCTGGTGTTGGGTCAGGGTCTTGGACGTAAATAGCTGTCATCACACAAAGCCATTATCTGGTGCGGTATCATAACAAATGTCACCTTAATGTCTCTATCGCTCTCTTCCTCTCCCTTGCTTTTTTTCTCTCTCTGTCTCCATTTCTATCTTTTTATTTCCATTATTCTGTCCCTCTATATTTTGCACGTCTCTTCTATCTTCTGTCAAATTCTAAGTGTGTGTAAGTGTGCATGTTTGTGGTTGAACCCGGTGGATTTCTAATCATGTTTATTTAATATAACGTAAATGTTGTTTGGCCAATGGGGACGCCACTTTTTTTAAGCCCACTGCATAGAATCGCCGTGCCATGTCAAAAAGAATGTCTCTGTATGGGATGATATATGTTATTCGATGCACATGATAAATAAACTTGACTTGACTTGACTTAACACTGTTCACTTTCTAGAAATGGTCCACAACGTTATACTCCACATTATCGTATATCAACATTTATCACTCAGAGCCAGAAGAGTATATTATCATTAGTAACTTCTAGAATCTTCTGCAGCAATCAGTTTATCATTATTCAAACTGTATGTGCCTGTCTTCCCCCGTGTAAGGCTCTAAAGTGGAAGCAATTTAGTTGCATATGCAAAAAATATATTTAGCTGAACAAAGAATAGTTTTATTTCACAGAGCACAGTGCATGTTTTGCAAAAAATATTGTTTTTGATGCAGTCTTTTTTAAGTTTAACTGCTGTACACTGCAGTGTTTCTAAAATAGCTGCATCCCAAATATCTCAGTAGTCTGTGCCAGATTGGTTGTAGTGGTCTAAGCTCCCGACTCTGGATCACACGTGCCCTGGCGACAGCGGTTCTAGCCCCGGCTCAGCCACTGTCTCTGCCTCTCCTCTCTGTCTCCCTCTACCTGGTCTCTGCTTCCTCCTGTCAATAATAATAAATAAAAAAATTCCAGTAACTGCACTTTGAATGACTTAAAGTTGCAATCAAAATGATTCAACCCCCATTGCAAATTAGGTTTATTGTCAAAATGTACATACTTTCAGCTGTTTGCAATAAACAAATCAAACAGAAGCAATTGAAATAGTTCAACACAATGACTGCTTCAAGTGGTTTCCCCAAATCCAACTGCAAATGCAACTGATCATTTTGAATGATTTTGCCCCAAAGCATCACTGAGCCACCACCATGCTTGACTGTGGGTGTCAGGGTTGCGGAGGGCACCCAGCGCTCTGCCTCACCGGAGTATTGAGAGTGTTGTATAGTTATGTTTATTAGGGGGGGTTGTTCTAGCCGATATTTTGTTAGCAGGGTTCAGGCGGTTTTTGTGTTAGTATACTGGGAGCCAGGAAACCTTACGTATTAGGAAGCTTTAGAGGGGAACTCTAGCCTTCTCTATGCAAGGTAGTCATGGTAGAGGGACGCAGGTGGATCTCGTTCCACTCAATAAGTTATGTATTTAACAGGGCGGGTTTCGTGTCTCAGTTGTCGAGTATTGCCTGCTGTTGCGGTTATTTCTGTAATTCCCTGCTCCTGCTAAAGATTGTATTACCTGTGTTTGGATTATATTAAACTACTCTTATACTCCAAAACTGCCTTCGTGATGTGATCGTGACAGTGGGCAGCGTGTTCTTTTCAGCGTATGCTTCTTCTTCGTCCAAACATTCCGCTGATCCATTGTGCCGAAAAGTTTCAGTTTTGTTTAAGTTTTGTCTACAGAATCGCTCTACAGAACCTCTGTGGCTTCTCCATATGATTTTGAGCATATTGGAGCTGACTTTTCTTGTGCTTTTGGGTCAGTATTTGTGTACATATTGGGGTTCTGGCATGGAAACCTTCTGTGTTTTGTATCCTGTTCCTTGTTTGTGAAGGGCAATGGTATCTTCTCTTAAATGTTTGGAACATTATTTTTGGACATGTTTCTCACTCACAGTCCAATATGACCTTCAATAAACTCCTAGCCAGTTCAGGTATTTCATGTGTTCCAGTTCAAGCACACCTGGTTCAACAAATGAAGCCATTGGCTGTACTTCAGACAACACCTGTTCTGCATATTTCTGCTGTTGTGAGGAATCTATACAGGGGATGAATCGTTTTGCAACTGGAGTTCACTTGCATATGCAGTTGAATTTGTGGAAACCACTTTGTTGTGTTGACCAATTTTTATTGCTTTTGTTTGATTTGTTCATTGCAAACAGCTGAAAATAAATTTTGACAATAAACTCAATGGGGTTTGCAATGGATGTTGAATAATTCTGATTACAACTGTATGTTGTGGGGTGCTACTAAATTCCATTTGGTGCCGCTTGCTGTTTGAAGTTGGGAGGACCAGTACTGCCAACAGAACATGGAGAGTCATTCTAATGATATTTTCCTGTGTGTGTGTACCCATCTGCCTGTCCAACAGAACATTTCTCCCACTAATGATCCAGAAGCTTCCAGTTGCGAATGAGGCCATTAACCCGGCCAGGCTGACCTCATGTTCCCCTACAGACAGGCGACATCTCTAAAATGCTACGCCAAAACACAAGAAGGAACTCACATCACACCTGTCAGATTCAATTAACCAGATACCTGACATATATACACACACACACACACACACACACAGGAAGGAATTAATCTCTCCCCTCACACCTGTATGGTCAGTCACACAGACACTGAAAGTGCTCATGAAAGGATGTTGATATGAGAAATATAAACCCAGTTTGACAGGTAGCCTCAGTTTGAACTGTTGGTGGTGTTTATGTCACTAAAAGCTTCAGGTGGTGATTTCAGAGGTCAACTTTAAATAACTTCAGTGTTTGGCATTCATTATGACTTGATCACCCTTCCGTTACGATTACACTCTGATATGGGTTTTAGCACTGTTGTCAAGGCTACTGGACTGTGGATGACAAGAAAATACTAATTAATTAATCATTCAAATGAAAGTTATCTAACTCAGCCTTTAAGATGTAAGATGATCTTTGAACTATTTCTTTTTCTGAACAGCTACAGTAGAATAGCTTCCAGATTGTGCTTGTTTTTCGTTCAGAAGTTTGAATCCAATGCACGGCAGGTTAAAGATGTTTCTACTGAGGAAGTGAAAAATCAAACATCAGAGAATGTATTCTGATCACATACTGCTGTACCGCAGTTGTAATGTATAGAAAAAATGGCATACAATCCTGCCAGGGACACAGCCTGGTCAACAACACACACAAACAAACACGCACAGATTTAAATGAAAGAACAGTGACATATTTAAACCCTAAATACCATTCAAACTCTAAACCAATCCCCTAACCTTATTCCATACTCCTAATGCTTAGCCAAACCTAGTCTAACTTTTACCAACTACCGTAAATGTATCCATCCAGTAAACCAAAAATAGCATTTTCCTCAAGTGATTATAGTTTACGTGTCCTTGAGGGTATTATTTTTAAACCTGTACAAAACACACAGGTATACACCCTGATAACCCGCCACAGAGGTACACATAGCATACACACAAACACCCACACACACACACACACAGGAGCATCTCCAATTAACAACTCATAGTATGTCTTAGAACAAATCAAACAGACATTCATCATCACCTTGGGAATTCCATCAGCTACCACATGATGTGATTGGCTGAAACCTAAATAGCATTACTAACTACAGTATATGATTGGCTGAAACCTACATAGTATTTAAGAGGCATCTCAACCCTTTGCTGGATCATCCTGGATCATAGCCAACAGCATAGCACCCTGTATTCTACTGTTGGTTTGCTTCCAAATCTAAGCAGGGTCGGGCCAGGTTAGTCCCTGGATGGGAGACCAATGCTGCTGGAAGTGGTGTTGGAGAACCAGTAGAAGGCACTCTTCCCTCTGGTCTTAATATTATTCCCAATGGCCCAGGGCAGTGGTAGGGACATCTGTTCTGCGTAGGGTCCTTGATATCAGATGTTAAACAGGTGTCCGGATTCTCTGCTCATCAAAGATCCGTGGCACTAGGGCTGGGCAACATGGCAAAAAACATATCATAATACACACTGGGAAGAGGAACTTCTAGCCATTTGGTGCTTCAGTACTTTAGCAAATAAAAAGAAATCTGTGTACTTGCCAAAAGGTGGACAAATGTTGCCTTTATTTTAGTGTATTGCAGTGTTTTCAGGTAAAGAAAATGAACAAATAAGATAAAGACAACAGAACAGGAGAAAGGGGTTTTCCCTCATTAACCCCATTTTTGTATTGAAACTTGTCCTTGAAATAATGTAGTTTTGATATAGTTGATAAGAGAATTCTAGCAGATAGTCATACTGGATTGGTTCATATGTAAATCCTATAAAATAAGACAAAAACTGATTCCTATAAGATAGCTCCTTAAAAACGTTTTAATCTCATATGAGTCTATTAGATCCTATTATGATAATAAATCCTAAATGACTGTTTTATTAGGTGTGTATATCTTAGTTTAAGTGAAAAATTGAATAATTGAAAGTGCTTCAGTCACCCTGATATTAGCTACGTTGGTAAATTCATTCATGTTCTGAGTGCAAACAGCAGCAAGTCATATTATAATGTTTAGAACATAGCAATACAACGATGCGGTTTGACAGCCCCAGTGTAACACACTGATACTACAAACACCTCAGGACAACTTGTGTTCTAGTGTGTGTGCATAGCTCACCTATATCGTAATGAAAACTTCTTCCATCACACATTTTTTTACACCCTCCCTTCTTTTGTTGTCATCTATACAAGATAGCAGTTAGCAAGCTATGAGTTTAGCCGTCAGGTGAATAGCATAGTCTGACTCCTAAACGTGACCTCACATTGACATGAGCTGCATCACTTTTATCATGACAGGATTAATTGGACAGTGCGCTCTGTTTTCTCGCGCATCCTAGCAGATCGATCTGAATATCCTAAAAACAACGTCATAACCAGACAGATTATTGAAGTGGCAAGCAAATGCAATTCATGTGTCAAACCAAATAGTTTTGTCGTGGTGCAGCGCCATGGTAACATGAACACAGCATAAAGGCTGTAATACTGACTTACTCTGCACATCTCGACTACATGTTATATATAGAATGTTTATCTGTGCATTGTTGTCTGACTTCAAAGAGCCAAACCACTGCCATATTACCGACGTGGTACTTCCTTATTTCAGTCACAATTTCTACATTTTTCCTTCTTTCTTTCAAATTGCTTTCGCTATCAATCCCACTCACCTTTCAACTATTAAATCAACATGACCTGTTAGTGATGTTCGTGAGCACAGTGTCTTACGTTAACTACAAAACATATGACTATCGCAAACATTGACATACGTTTATCATCGATATCAATTTTTTATCGATAAACATTGATATTGATTTATCGACCAGCCCTACATGGCACTATTCGTGAGAGTACAGGGTGTTAACCCAATCTTGCTCTCACATTATCATGGCAACCTAATCATCGTTCAATTGGCTCTTTCATCCCCTACCCTCCCCCACTTTCCCCAGGTGGTTGCTGTAAATGAGACAGTGTTCTCAGATAACTTGCCTGGTAAAATATAGGCAAAGAACAAAAAAACTAAACTAAATTCAAAAGTGTCATATTACATTGCTCAGTAAATTAACAACTCCTTCTCATTTATACAGCCAGGCTTACTGTAATGACAGAGCCATACCCACCAACTGCCTTGTACTGGTTTTAGCAGGCCTGCAATCTGGAGGCCACGTACAGTTAGCTTATAGTCAAACTTTTAGGTGCACAATGGAACATTATCACTTTGCAATGCTACATTTCTTCCCCCAAAACCTAACCTGAACCTAACCTCAATTTAAACCTGAACTTAAACTTGAACCTAAACCTAAACCTGAACCTTAACAGTAGATCAGAAGAGACATGAGCTGATCCATTTGGTGTCACATAACCAAGGTAATAATGATTCAACTGACCCATGTTACCATGATCAAAATGCTTCCAGTGACAAGATTAATATTATTCTCAAGTGAATTAAAATGTCTGATTATTAATTAAAACGTCTGATCATCAGTTCATTTCATACAATTTTATATATCATAACATATTTTCAAGCACATCATAATCATGTTACTGAAATATGCTGTAGCTTCGATCTGGACGCCAACAGTCTTGATGCGGGTGCAGTAGCTAGTTTTTGGTGAGAGCTGGGGTCACACACACCTTCAGTACACACACATATGCACACACTCACACAACTACATACACGCACAGACCCAAGCACAAATGAGCACACACAAACATGAAAACAAACACACATGCACCATGTATACACACACACAGATACACTGACTGACACACACACACACGCACAGATACACACACACAGACACACCGACACACACACATGGGATTTCACACATTCTCACACAAACACACACAGGCACCCACACACACACACACACACACACACACACACACACACACACACACACACACACACACACACACACACACACACACACACACACACACACACACACACACACACACACACACACACACACACACACACACACACACACACACACACACACACACACGCAGAATCCCTCATGGCCCGGAAACACGACCACAAACTCTGCCCCAGGAGAGGTCGGCTGGAGGTCGACAAGATGTTGACATGTTGACAGACACTGTTGTGAAACACATCTGCGTTGCCTGAACTGACTACAGACATGTAATCTGCTCGTCTATACAATCAAAAGACACAAAACGTAGCCTCAAACAAGTTTATATGAGCCTGCAACACATGGGTCTTCCACATAGACTCCAAGCGGTCTGTACTCCATCAGGATCTCTGTAGAACTTTCTGGAAAGGGAACTATTGTACTGGTTGAACACTAAGATATACTATTATACTGACTATAGATAATGTCTTATTATTTTATATTTTATTCAGTTTTAATATTTGACTGCTATTTTTGGTTTGTTGTATCATAGAGAACAACTGTAAAAGATACTGTATGAATTAAGGTTATTAGTAATAATAAAAACAAACACAATTTTCTATCATCCTACATGAGAACAAGATGCTGTACTAGTTTACTGAATGAACATTAAGATGCTGTACTATTGTACTGACTGAACACAAAGATATATTATTTCACTGACTAAACACTAACATTTATTATTTTACGGACTGAACAGTAAGATGTTATATTATTGTACTGCCTGAACACTAATGTGTATTATTTTACTGACTGAACACAAAGATTTATTATTTTACCGACTGAACACTAAGATGTTATATTATTTGTACCGACTGAAAACTGAGATATATTATTTTACTGACAAATGACTAACACAATTTACTCTCATAAGAACAAGATGCTGACTTAACATCAATGCTTCATTATGATACGAACATAAGAACAAGATGCTTTGATACCATACTGGCTGAAGACCAAAATATGTTAGTATTGTACTGGCAGATCTTTACAGATATGTTCTACTTTTTCCTCTGAAGCCTGATGTCTGAACAAATCTATGAGCTTTTATAATGTATCCAAATGTGTCCACCTAATTACAGTGACTTTGAAATTATTTGGTTGAGTGTCACCCAGGATACATTCAGTGTTGTGAAAATGTTTGTTTGAAATATTTTGTTTAATTTTAGCACTACTTAGACAAGTTGATTAATGTCAATTCACAATTTGCAGCAACCAACTGGGTGGGATGTCTTTAGATTAACTGTCCTGCTTACGACCGAAACGAAAATAAATTTCAACTTATTGGCTCAGGGATTGAACTAGGGTTTGTTCATACACCAATCAGATTCTCTTACCACTAGGCCACGTTGCCAGCCCTAAAACGCATCCCCTGTCTGTTGAATTTTTGCATCTTTTAACACTGTATGTAATCAGATCTTCAACTACAACTGTCTGGGCCAGTCTAGTCCACAGAGACAGTACATAGTGTTGGACCATTTCCTATGGGCCAGGCCAGAAAAGTGGGCCAGTCCAGTACATCAGAACAGTAACAGACAGATCAAGGAGGGCATTTGTATACTAAACTTGCACACTGTCCTGCACATTAAGGACACTTAGAATACAGACTGGCACTACTGATGTCCCGGCACTATTTATTTATTGTTACAATCGTTGCTCTATGTAGAGTTCAGAGTGTCATAAAGAGACACATTCTAGAGCTGTACTCTGAAACATTTACAATTAAGGCCGATTTGGAGTCCATTTCATTCTTTTATCAGACTCATGTCATGGACGTCAAGCATCATAAAGCAATCGCCCTTACACCATGTACGTCACACACACACAAGCACACACCGTGAGCAATCACCCTCACATCATTTACATCACGCACACACGGACACACGCGCACACACACTTTGAGCAATCACCCGCACATCATTTACATCGCGGACACACGCACACACATGCGCACACACACGAACCCGCACCCACACACACACACACACGCACCCACACACGCACACACCGTGAGCAATCACCCTCACATCAGTTAAATCACAGTGATGGACGACGGCTATAACACGTATTTTATGACTCCATCAGCATTTTACAATGTCTTCCCAAATTAATTCAATTAAATATACTATCTGCAATATTAAACCATTTCATGTTTGAGTGAGCTGGCTCGCTCGATGACACCGAATCAAACCTCACATGAATATTACACTACAGCCCTGTTGGGTCCCTTCAAATTTATTGATATATAGTTTGTGATTCTCTTGTGACTCACGTGAGTAATGTGGTTTAGAGGCTCGGGGGAATATATAGTTAGAGGCCCTTCTCCCTAGAGACTGTATTAGTTTAGAGGCCCTTCTATCTAAAGGCTGTACCACTACCAGTTTAGAGGCTCTACTATGTAGAGACTGTATCAGTTTAGAGGCATTTCTATCTAGAGGATGTACCAGTTTGGAGGCTCATCTATCTAGAGGCTGTACCAGTTTAAAGGCTCTTCTATATAGAGATATAATACTAAATCAAAAGCATGGCACTCATTTGCTTAAAACTATCTAAGTGTTATTAAATTAAATGTTAAACATGTTTGTCATGATTTTTTATTATTGAAAAGGTAGTCCATGCAAAATGGCACACTCTTATGATCTACATATGCATACTAGTAAAATAAGGTATATGACAAAATATGTAGACTATATGATGTATCATTGACTTTTCCTTTAAAGGTACAATATATAATTTTTGGCCACTAGGGGTCTCTCAATCAAAACAATCAAAACAATTGTTTTTTCGAAACAATAGCGCTCATTTTAATTAACAGCCCACCGAACTGTAACACATCCCCACCCCGACTACGCCTCAATATCCTGTCCATAAATACTACAAACAGGATTGGTGACAAAGTGCTACCCTGGCGGAGACCAACCATCACATTAAACGAGTCCGACTTACTGCAGAGAACCCGGACACAGCTCTCGCTTTGGTTATACAGAGATTGGATGGCTCTAAGAAGGGACCCCCTCACCACATACTACCGCAGCACCTCCCACAGTATCTCCCGGGGGACCCGGTCATACGCCTTCTCCAAATCCACAAAACACGTATAGACAGAATGGGCATACTCCCAGGCCCCCTCCAGGATCCATGCAAGAGTAAAGATCTGATCCGTTGTTCCATGACCAGGACGGAATCCACATTGTTCCTCTTCCAGCACCTTAGAGTAGACTTTACCAGGGAGGCTGAGAAGTGTGATACCCCTGTAATTGGCACACACCCTCTGGTCCCCCTTTTCGAACAGGGGAACCACCACCCCAGTCTGCCACTCCTTTGGCACTGTCCCAGACTTCCATGCAATGTTGAAGAGGCGTGTCAGCCAAGACAGCCCCTCCACACCCAGAGCTTTCAGCATTTCTGGACGGATCTTATCAATCACCAGGGCTTTGCCACTGTGGAGTTGTTTGACTACCTCAGTGACTTCCACCAGGGAAATTGACAACAATCCCCTATCATCCTCTAGCTCTGCCTCTAATATAGAGGGCATAGAAGTAGGATTCAGCAGTTCCTCAAAGTGCTCCTTCCACCGCCCTGTTACCACCTCAGTTGAGGTCAACAAAGTCCCATCCTTACTGTCTACAGCTTGGATGGTTCCACACTTCCCCCTTCTGAGGTGGCGGACGGTTTTCCAGAAGCACTTTGGTGAAAAGTCCTTCTCCATGTCTTCTCCGAACTTTTCCCACACCCGCTGCTTTGCCTCTTTCACGGCAGAAGCTGCAGCCCTTCGGGCCCTTCGGTACCCTGCAACTGCCTCTGGAGTTTCTCTGGGATAACATATCCCGGAAAGACTCCTTCAGTTGGATGGCTTCCCTGACCACCGGTGTCCACCACGGTGTCCGTGGGTTACCGCCCCTTGAGGCACCCAAGAACCTAAGACCACATCTCCCCACCGCAGCTTCAGCAATGGAGGTTTTGAACATTGTCCACTCGGGTTCAATGCCCCCAACCTCCACATGGATGCACGAAAAGCTCAGCCGGAGGCATGAGTTGAAAGTCTGTCAGACAGGGGCCTCCTCCAGACGTTCCCAATTCACCCACACTACCCGTTTGGGTTAACCAGGTCTGTCCAGAGTCTTCCCCCACCCCCTGACCCAACTCACCACCAGATGGTGATCGGTTGACAGCTCCGCCCCTCTCTTCACCCGAGTGTCCAAAACATATGGCCTCAGATCAGATGAAACGATTATAAAATCGATCGTTGACCTTCGGCCTAGGGTGCTCTGGTACCAAGTACACTTATGATCCCTATGTTCGAACATGGTGTTCGTTATAGACAATCCATGACTAGCACAGAAGTCCAACAACGAACAACCACTCGGGTTTAGATCAGGGAGGCCGTTCTTCCCAATCACGCCTCTCCACAATAAGAGCATGTGATAGCAAAAAATTATAATTTAATATGTTTTTAATAACTTTTTATTAAAAACAGAAACACAAATGTTGTACACACAATTTGATTGAATAGATTGTCAGTGTCTCGTGAAACGATTACATTTGAAAAACATTCACTAGTCTGTTTTATCCAACAATAGACTAATTTTAGCAACACATGAACATGGACCCACTACCTATCTATGAAATGAATTAACAATGATTATTATAATGACCTACGAGCGCTATTATTTTGAAACAGAAAATCCAAGTTTGGGTTGCTGGCAAAATATACTGTAGTGTTGCCAGGCGAACGGTTCATGCTAATAGCTAGTGCCACCACTGTGTATTGTTAAAAATATTATACTGTTATTCACATTATGTTTAGTTACGGTTATTCATTTTATGTAATGCCATTTGATGGTTCCTCGAATATTTGAGGAGTTAACACTAGAGGAGTCAAAGGTTATATGACGCCATTGACGGGTGACAAAACGAAATGTCCTGCGTCTTTGAATAACATTACAAATTCCTCTGGGTTTGAAAGTTGGTGGAAAAATTTGGGATAATGTAAATTTGGGATAAAGTATACCACTAAAACATATATATAACATAGGTATAGTGATTTTAGATTTTTCTTATGCAGAAAAGTTACATATTGTACATTTAAGCCTATAGTATTATAGTAATTTAGCAACCGACATAATCCTCTGGCTGGCTACAGTTTTACCTTAAAACACAATAATAACAAAAATGTCAGTATCAGCCTTTGAAACAGTGTTTTTTTGTAAAATAACTCAAAGAAACTGGACTATCACTATATAAACACACACACACTCACACACACACACAATCACACACACACACACACACACAC